>BGNK01002696.1:5065-94172 GCA_003297005.1 Symbiodinium sp. clade A Y106
GCAGTGAGTGGAAGTAGGGGCCGTGCGGGGTGGGGGTGTAGGCGGTGAGGGCGGTGGGTAGGTGGGGGTAAAGGGCTCTTGGAAAGGGGCCTGTAAGTCTTGCTTTCGGGGGATTAGTGCTGCCACTGGTGTAGGTGGGTAGCTGGATAGCTCGGTAGGTGGGTAGGAGGTAAGTAGGTAGGTACCTCCAGTATGCACATGCCTGAGTTAAGACTGAAAAGTCTCAGACTGGACTGCACAGCAGATGCAGGAGAACAGAAGGGAGCCGGGCCGAGATGCACGCAACAAAATACAGTAAGGTCCTAGGGTTTCCAGCTTAGGGTGTGATAAGCTATTTGGAGAATCAGCGGTTTTTAAAGCAGCAGAAACCGCATGAATTGAGGATGCCCAAGAGAAGTTCCTAACCTTAAACTCTTCCCTCAAACCGGAAGCCCTCGCACCCTTCCTCTTCCAATTGAAAACCTGAAACCCCATAAAACTCGAATCATGACAACCTTTACACCCTGAAGCCCTGAACTTGCACACTCCGCACCCTAAAGCCCATAAACCCTAAATCTTAAACCCCAAACCCCTAAAGCCCACAAATTCCAAATTCTTACACCCGCGTGTCCGGAATGGGACGCAGGGTGCTGGCGCCTGGCACATAGGGCGGTTTCCGAAAATAGGGGCCCCTTATTGAGTACCCTAAATAGTAGGTAGTAGGATCCTTATTGTAAGGATCCCAAATAAGGTACATTGAGTACCCTAAATAGTAGGATCCTTATTATAAGGACCCAAATAAGGTACCCCTAATTTTCGGAAACTCCCATGGCGAATCGCTTCGGTCAACCAGGGCTTTGGGTGCGTTTAAGGGATCTAAGCGGGTCCCTTCCCGAGGGATCTAAGGACTCATATATTAAGGCTTTTGGGCCCAAAGACCATACTATATAAGGCTTTTGGGCTATTTTGATGCCCAGGGCTTTATGGGATCTACTAGGGCTCCTTTATTTAAGGGATCCACAGTGGATCCACAAGGGCTTCGGGTTTAGGGTTCGGGTTTGGGCTTCACCTTGGCGCACCATCACCTGCTTTTTGTAGGGCCCCTAACAATTTGATAACGGTCTATTAACGAAATTCAACTCAGTAGGCTATGGTACTTGATCGTAGAAGCCATAAAAACGGAACATGCGTAAAGGATGTTTAGTGCTGGATTTCCCATTGGTCTATCTCGCGGGTATGAGCATAACAATGTTCCATCTTTCTGACTTTTGGTTCAAAGTAGGGTTTACGGACATCAGCTTACACGAGCTGAGAGAGGGTGATGGATTTCGGGTGGATGCCATGGCTCAGACTTCTGACAAAGAATCGCTTCGGTGAGGTCCGCATTTAGAGTTTGAGCCGCAGCGTAGCGTTTCGGTCGTCTAGGGCAATCTTGGGCAGCTACTGCGTTCCGAAGCCAGATTAACTAAGGCTCTTCTCTGGATGGCCCCTGCTCCCCTGCCAACCTCCGCCGCACACCCAGAAACCCTGAACTCTAAGCATCGCAACCCTTTCTCGCACTCTGCTGTCTGCCCTCTTAGAATCCGAAAGAACCACCCCAACTCGTCTGAAAGCCTTTCCCAGCCCGTGGCTACACGACATACCCGTAGCTTTTGGAATGCATCTCACTTCCCGCCCACTCTGCACTCAAAACTGAACACTGCACTCTGAGACCCAAACTTAGCGCCCCACACTCTGAACCCCACGCCATCTATCCGAAAGCCCGAAACCTATTCCTAAATCTGAGACCCTACATCGTAGCCCTTGACACTCAAACTTGCAACCAAGCCTACGTCCTAAACCCTGCGTATTCAAAAGCCCCCTGAAGTCTACAACACCCTACAGAAATCCTATATAGCAGCCTTATAGAACCCCTGTGTAGAACCCTCTCGTCGTAGATAGCCTTTGTCATAGACCCTTTGTAGGCCCTTCATAGAGGCCTTGTGGCATCCCTATATAGAGCTTGTAGTAGGACCTTTATGGCAGGACCCCCCAGAAGTCTCAAAAGCTCCCTAAACCCTAAACCCTAAACCCTAAACGGTACACCCTAAACTCTAAACCCTACACCCTAAACCTTACACCCTAAACCCTAAACCCTCCACCCTAAACCCTAAACCCCACATCCCAAACCCTAAACCCAAACCCAGCCTCCGGCCATAAGCGCCGTGGGCGGTCGCCCCGAGCGCGAGGGCGGGGCAGAGCGAGTTTCGGCCGGGAAGTCGAAGAATCCTCGTCTGGGACTTTCGGGTTTAGGGGTTAGGGTTTGGGGGTTTAGGCCGTTTAGGGGTTTAGGGGTTTAGGGTTTAGGATTCCTTGCAGCAGGGGTATATAAGGGACCTAGAGGGGTTTCGGGCTTAGGGCTTTAGGGTTCATTTGGTTTGTTAAGGATTCTACTACGGCTTCCCTAGCTTGGAGGTCCATGGATGGTTATAAGTGGGTGTTAAAAGTAGGACGACTATAATTATAACCCATATTAGGGGCCTTATAACCCTAGTAGAAGGGTGCGAGGTGGGTTTTCACCCTCTGGGGTTCGAATGGAGCTCTTTGGGGCTAAGGGTGTTTGCGTGTGACGTAGCGCCTTGGGGCTGAGGGTGTTTGTGTATGGCCCTAAACCCTACTTGGAGGGTCGGGGGACTTAGTAACTGTTTATTTTAGGGACTTATAAGTACCATAACCCCAATTAGGGTCCCTTTTAGGGTACTTATAAGTCTACTTACTATCTACTTACTAAGTCCCNGACTTAGTAACTGTTTATTTTAGGGACTTATAAGTACCATAACCCCAATTAGGGTCCCTTTTAGGGTACTTATAAGTCTACTTACTATCTACTTACTAAGTCCCCCGACCCTCCAAGTAAGCCCTAAACCCTACCTGGACCCTATAAACCCTACCCTTCTTAGGGCCCCTCATTATGAAGTCCTTATACAACTCCTTAAGATAGAAAGGTAGGGAATTTGGGGTTAAAACCTGAAAACTTGGCGTTAGGGGTTTGGGACTTGGAGGTTCGAGCCTTGGGCATTGGGTACTGCGACCACGCCGTAACAGCCTACACTAGGGGTCATTTAGGGGTCATATGAAGGATCTATATAGTTAATTCCAGTACAAATATTACCCCCAGGGAGGGGGGGGGGGTATCCAGCTTAGGCATGTCAGGCTTGCAGACTTTAGGGCTAAGTGCCTTGAGACTCTTCTTAGCATGACGCTCAGGGCGTCGTGTTCTGTTTGGGGCTATAAACTGACATAGAAGAATTTTTCAAGGTTCAGACTACAACTTGTTGGATGTATGCACCCGTCAGCAACATAATTAGGCTTAAATGCTCAGTCGACTTAAGGGAGCCTCCGAAAATAGGGGACCCTAATATAGCACCCTCAAGAGTAGGATCCATACTATAAGGACCCCAAAACAATAGGTCCGTACCCCGTATTTTCGGAAACTCCCATTTCATGAGATTTGGTGCTCAGGGTGGTGCCTCTGCCCTCGCCCACATGTGCAAGCTGCAGCTGCCGCGGGTCCGCGACGGTATGTTTCACCGACATAGCTCACTGAAGCAGAAGAAAGTTTGGGGCTTAGGGTTTAGGGTATGTGGCTTAGGTAGGGCTAGAGTTTAGGGTATAGGGTTTCAGTGTTCGAGCATCTGGGGTCTGGGCATGTTTCTGAAGAGTTCGTACAGCCCTGAGTCGTGCACTCTATTTCCAGTATGAGAGCTTCTACTCTGCAGGCTCCCGGCATCGAGCTAGTGCTTCCTGCAAACCGAGGTATGATTGAACGTAAAGTGCAACCAGAATAGCCCTAAACCCTGAAGTGAGATTCTCTGCATCCAGGATGGAGGATTCAAATTGAACTCTGTGCCATGTGGCATTCTGCAATTTCTTGATTTCGAAGCTGCGGCGGTTGGGGCTCAGCGAACGAAGACAAATCGCTTAGAGCGTTACCATGTATGGAACTGCTCTATACTACCTATCATCCGATTCAGACAATACAAACAACAGCAGAGCAGCAACAGCAGCAACAGCAGCAACAGCAACATCAACCGCCAACAGCAACAGCAGCGGCAGCAGCAACAACAACAAACTCAATCATCTAACTATCCATCTGTAGAGCCAGCTAGCTACAACCTAACTTAACAAACTAACGAACAAACAAATCAACTAGTTCTTCATCGCCCCAAACAACAACACCAACAACGCCCAACAAATCACTAAGAACACCACCACCAACAACCTGAACCACCAACAACAACAACACCACCAACAATAAGCAACCACACCTCCACCACCACCACCACCACCACCACCACCGCCACCACAACCACCAACAACAACAACACCGCGATCAACACCACCAAGACCACCACCGCCGCCGCCACCACAACAGGCATCACAGCCACAGCAGGAACCACCGACACCGCCACCACTAGCTCCACCGCCACCACCACCACAACAACTACGGCAGCAGCAACAACCATTACAATCGCAACCGCAGCAACAACTACAACTAACACCACAGCGACGATTACTACCACCACGACGACGACGACGAAGACAGCACCACACGAGCAGCACCACCACTAACTTTTTCGACAGAACTGCCATCAAGGTGACAACGACGACCGTGGCAGCAACGACAACCACTACTTCCACAACCACCACTACCACTACCTCTACCACTACGACGAATGCTGATTCCATCCCGACACCCGTGCCGCATTATTCCCGCAACTCGAATTGAGCAGAGTCTGTTCTGGACCCGGCCGAAATAATTACTCCTAATTACCGTTGCAACCACTACACTATATCAAGTAGTACCCCCTGTTTGTCCGACCCGTGAATCCCGATAATCTGCGCAAACAGACTTCCTCAGGCAGGCCGCACCCGCGTGCATGTGGCGGCAACATTCCGCACTGCGGGATCGACGCCACACCTGGCATATCAGACTCGAGTCAACCTGCCTGACATGCTTGAAAGCCGAGGGAAGTTGATAAGCCGCCGAAGTCACAGCACAGTGTAGTAGGAAGACGTTGCTCACGTTAGTGGCTTAAGCCCGAAGCACCAAATTTGCTAAATGCAGTTCTGAGTCTGCTAGCCTTTCGCAAGGAAAGCGGGAAAAGCCTAACTTGACAGAGTCCTCTTCCTGAACTATGTTCCTTAGGGTGTAGGGCTTTCAAGGTTTTTGCGGCTAGTAACTTAGTAACTTTAAGTTTGAGGTTAGGGTTGAGTAGGTCGAGATCTGGCTCTTCTCTGCGTCCCTGTCAAAAAGACTCAATTTAAGATACTGTTATCGGGAATCAAAGTCTAGAATGTGCTTTCCTTTGCTCCTCATTTTGATGTATGATATCTGAAACAAGTACTTCCAGTCCGTCAAAACAAGAGACCTCAAAAACGTAGAAAGCAAACCGCTCCACAGTGTTGTAGGGGAGTACTTAAACCCCTTAGCACTAAACACCATACACTAAGCCCCAAGCCGTAAACCCTGAAGATGTCACCCCAAGCCCTGAATCTCAAATCCAGCACCTTCGCCCTGAACCACGGGAAACGACCTGTCGCTGGAAGTCAGAAAGCCCTTTCTTCGGTTGAAAGGTCCTACGGGGCCCGAAGAGCGAACAAGACTCTGAAGCCGAGGGCTCTGGAGGTTTATGGTTTAGGGTTTAAGATTTAGGGTTTAAGATTTAGGGTTTAGGGTTTAGGGTTTAAGATTTAGGGTTTAGGGCTTAGGGTTTTTGAACCCTCTTATCCGCCCTGCCCGGTTAGGAGTTGGAATGCCAGGATCGGGTTGGGGGTTTAGGGATCAGGGTTTAGGGGTCTAGGGGTTTGGCGGTTTAGGCTTAGGGGTTTATGGTTTAGGGTCTAGGGTTTAGGGGTAGGGTGTGGGATGAAGGGCTCAGGTGCGCGCTCTGAGCATCCGGACATCACAAGCTCTGCTTCCTGGATTTTATGCTTAGTGCCTCCCGAGCTCTAACCCTAGGGGTCGAGGGACTCATATATTAAGGCTTTTGGGCCCAAAGACCATACTAGATAAGGCTTTTGGGCTATTTTGATGCCCAGGGGAAACCCTCAACCCTCAAATCCTCAAGGTTTCAGGGTTCAGCGTGCAGAGTTAAGGGTTTAGGGTTTAGGGTTCAGCTTGCTGGTTTGAGGTTTGGGGTTTAGGGTTCAGGTTTATTGGTTTAAGGTTTAGGGTTTAGGGGTTTAGGAGTTTAGGGTTTGGGGTTAGGTTTTTTTTTTTAATGGGCCCTTTACCGTCTGCACTTGCATTCGAAACCCCGGTTCCGAGGGAGCCAGTTGCTCTCCACCCCAGTTTCGTTCCATCTACTTGGAGGGTCGGGGGACTTAGTAACTGGTTATTTTAAGGACTTATAAGTACCATAACCCAATTAGGGTCCCTTTTAGGGTACTTATAAGTCTACTTACTACCTACTTACTAAGTCCCCCGACCCCCCATCTACCACCCAAGAGACTGCACCAACTATCACCTGAGGAGGGTTTAGGGTTTAGGGTTTAGGAAAATCCTGAATCACTGAGACCTTAACCCTAAACGCCGAAACACTAAACCCGAAGTCTTGAGGGATGGCTCTCATACTGGGTTCTTGTTAAGGAATTTAAGTTAAGTTATCATAATAAGGATCTATAGTAAATATGTATGGCTTGTTTATTATGGTGCCTTCAACTAAATCCCTTAACAAGAACCCAGCATAAGTCAGCTGCGACACTCACCGCAGCTGTTCCTTCCCAAGCAGTATACCTCTCCAGCCTGCAGCACATTCTCAGGGTTGCTATGTAAGGACTACTATAATCTGTACATTTACATACTATATACATATACATGTGTATGTATATATATATATAGGGAGAGAGGTATATTGTACTATGTTATATTACACTATACCATATTATGCTATATTCATTGGAAACATATTACATAAGGCTATCTTTTATTAGGATATATGCTATGTTTATCATATTAGACTATACTACATTATATTCTACTAGGTTTATACATATATATATGTATTAATTTACTATAGTATGGCTACTTAGACTACTATAAACACCTCGGGTTCAGGCTTTGGGGCTTAGGGGTTTGAGCTCTGGGGTGTAGGGATCAGGGTTCAGGGGGCTTACGGTCCTATGTTCCGGGTATGGGCCTTGCCCCTGAACAGAGTGGGCTCAAAGTCTCAGAATGAAGCTTAGCTGCCCTAACATGCTGGCCCGCCGTAGAAAATGACGTTCTGTCGGTGATATAGGGGCATTAGCGTCGAAAGAGTTTTGAAACCCTGAACCCATATAGGCTCTATAGCTGACTTTCCGGAAACTCGCTCTAGCCAGAGATCCCAGCCGGCCCAACAACAACATGATTGCCGCGATAAACATCTGCGGAAGATGTATGCACCAACTCTCATATTCCGATAGGTTGCCGTGGACCCTAAGTCCTACCCGACCTCGAGAATCCTGAGCCTTTGTGCATGCTCATCATCTCCATCGAAACGCTCATGCTGCTCCTCCTCATGACTACAACCATCAGCGCCAACCTTATCATCTGCAGCAGGATTGAAGAAAGTAACAGATGAGTCTATAACATGAGCAACCTGAACGTGTGCACAGTGCCCATCTGAAAGCCTTGCGTTTAGGGTCGCTGCTGCCACATAGCTAGCCTTTAGGGTGCCATGGCCGGTCCAGGCTTTTCCCAGAGGGCCAAATGCCCGCGAAGTACGGAATTAAAACACCTTCAACCATAATGATAATAATAATAGTAATAATAATAATAATATTAAGGCCTCTATAAGTTAAGGTCTTCCTCAATTAAGGGGTATTGGGCTCAGTGGGTTGATGTTTGTGACTTGGCTCAGTTGGAGATTCATAGGTACTGATAAGCGGGATCCCGTATCAGAACCCTTATAGAAGCCTTTAAGGATCCCTTATGGAGCCCTTTAAGGAAACTTATAACGGGGTCTTTTAAATGTACTTGGAGGTTCATGGGCAGTGACAAGCGGATTATAAGTAGGGCGACCATACTTATAACTCATAATAGGGGATGCATAACCCCACTTATAACTACGTACCCCTAAACCCCAGAATCCTAAACCCTGAATCCTCTAGAACCCTTAGAGGAACCCTATAACCCTAACCATGAACCTCCAAGTAGACCCCTATACCCTTATAGAATCCCTATAGATCCCTTTAAAGGAACTCTTATAACGAACCATGAACCTCCAAGCACTGCAGAGTACCACAGCAGGCCTTGGTCAGGAAAGCTGCATGGGAGACCCCCACTGACCTGGCTTAGGGTTTAGAGTTTAGTGTTTACGTGTGTAGGGTTTTGTGTTTAGGGCTTAGGGTTTAGGGTTTACGGTTTAGGAGTTTAGGGTTTAGGGCTTAGAGTTTAGTGTTTAGGTGTTTTTAAGGTTTAGGGCTCTAGGTGTTCAGGGTTGAAGCTTAGGGGTTTAGGCGTTGAGGGCTTAGGGTTTAGGGTGGGGGGCAGAGCTTCGCTTCACGCGGTCGACTTCATGCGAAACGAAAGCTCCGACGACCCAAACGAGGCAGGTGCTGCTGGAGGAAGTGCTACCAAACCTTAAAACCCCCACTCCCCAAGCCCAAAACTCTAAACCCTTAGCCCTAAACCCCAAACCCAAAACCCTAAACCCTTAGCCCTAAACCCAAAACCCTAAACCCTTAGCCTAAAACCTTAGACCTTTAAGTTGTCTGAACCCCAGAGCCTTAAAACCTTTCAGCCTCGAGCCCTTAAACCCTAAGCCCGAAGGCCCAAACCAAGAGTTCAAGAGCTTAGATTAGGGTTTAGGGGTTAAGGGTTTTGGAATTAAGGCTTAGGGTTTAGGATTTTTAGGGTTTAGGGTCTAGGGGTTAAGGTCTTCAGGGTTTAGGGTTCAGGGTTTAGGGGTTAAGGGCTTAGGCTTTAGGGTTTTGGGGCTTATGCAGGAGGAAAACACACTGGTACGATGCAATGCCCGTCAGTCGTTTATGCATCAATTCGGGCGAGAACCAGAATGCGACTCCCTAAGCCTCTAAGCTCTAAACCCTTTGACCCTGATCTCTAAACCTGAAGCCAACATCTAAACCCCAATCCCTAAACTGAATCCCGAATTGTTCCAGAACTCAAGCCCCAACTCAAAGCGCTAAACCCCGAGCCCTCAACCCTTCCAGGACCCTAAGTATGCTTAGGGTTTAGGGTTTAGGGTTTTGGGTTTTGGGTTTAGGGTTTATGGTTTAGGGCTAGGGCGCTGAACGAGTCGTAGGGAAAACCTGTTAAAACCAGATCAAAGCCCTCGACTTCTCCCGGTAAAAGCCCTTAAACCCAAAACCCCCCTTACAATTAGCCCTTACAGGAACCCTTATAGGATCCCTGAAAGTCCTACAACGCTCGAAGCACTTGGGCCGTGGCATCTGCATCACAGCCTCCGAGAGACCGAGACGTCGGCCGCCAGTGCAACGCCTTGGAAGTGCTTCTCCGGGCTCAAAGTTAAGGGGTTTTTGGATTGGGACTTCGGGTTCAAAGCTAAATTGAGGGTTTAGTGTTGGAATTTTGGTTTTAAAGAATTTTGGGTTTAGGGTTTAAGGATTAGGGCTCAGGCTTGCCCAGAGACTCCCAAGCCCTTTAATTAAGGAATAAGCCTTAAACTACAATTGGAAGCCTAAGATGGTTTAAGGTATATTCCAAGTTTAAATGATGTTGGAGTCTCTGGGTGCTTCCTCAGGCTCAACGTTAAGGTTGAGGGTTTTGGGATTAGAGATTCGGGTTCAGGATTTAGGGCTCTTGAAGGGTTCCTATTTAGGGTTGTTCTTGTGGGTTCTTGTCAGGGTTCCTAACTTTGAGCTCTAGCAAGGATTCCTCCAAGGACCTCTTCAAGTTCCTGTACAGTAAAAAATAGCAAGAATAATAACGATAACAATAATAATGATAGTAATAATACGACTATGCAGACGGTACTAGATTCGTGCGATGAGGGCAGCATAAAGGTACTGTGAGGATTCTATGCTCTCGGTTTGGGGTTTATGGTTCCTTTACGGGTACCTAAGAGTTCCAAAAAAAATCAAGAAGGGATTTAGGTTCATGTGTTTGCATGGGGAGGTGTGTATTCGGGCGTTCGTGGGGTTGTGTAGACTTCTAAGCGTGCTATAATAGGTTTAAGGTTCAAAGGGCTTTAGGGCTTAAGTTTCGGGGCTTGCTCGGGCAGCCAAACTAAACCATAAATACTGAAGTAATATAGGGCCTTAATATTAGAATAGGGTGCTGGGGCCCATTATACTACAGTTATGATAAGGAACCCACGAAATAGTAGAGGTAATTATTCAGGCCCCTATATTACACGATAAGTTAGGGTTGTGGGGGTTTTCTCTGGATGCTTTAGCTTGTGGCACTCAAAATTCTGGGTTTGGGGCTGAAAAGGTCTACGTACATTCAAGGGACTTCCTAGAAAAGGATTTTGGCCTTTAGGATCCTTTAGGGCTTTGGAAATTTACAGTTTGCAGCTTGCCTGCGGAGTCGCTAGGTGATCGGGGGATATCCGGTGGCTTTGATGGCGAAAGAGCATGACGCAACTTCCTGTCACCGGTCACGTTGCTTCGGCTTGAAAGTTTTCGGATCCATAAACCTGTCTGCATTTTTCGAATGTTTTGCCCTTTCACTGCTGTGCAACAGCATGGCTCAGTGGCGAAAATTTCCTCTTTGGGAAGGGCGAGAGGCCGGCGAGCTGCGCATGCCATCCCGGTATCTATGTATCAGCGTGGCTCCCAGTATTGAAAATGGATGTTACCGGCGGCACGCCTTAGGAGTGCATAATCGCTGGCTAAGACTAGGAACATGTTGGGGTAATCGCCGAAAGCCTAGGTGACTGACTTGTTGACGAAGGCCGAGCGGACGGCCAGTGGCAATGATATGGGAGTTTCCGAAAATTAGGGGTACCTTATTTGGGGGGCCTTATAATAAGGATCCTACTATTTAGGGTACTATATTCGGGTCCCCTATTTTCGGAAACTCCCATATCAATTACGATCAGAATGATGCTGGTGGCAACAATGGGGATAAAGATGAAGACGACGCTGGCGACGATGATTACAACGATGATTACAAGGACGCCCAGGAAGGGCAGGACAAGGACGAACACGAGTGAGCATGATGGAACCGATGACCAGGCTGATGACAATGCTGAGAATGTTGTTGGTATCTCTGAAGTTGCTGGTGTGGGTGATGATGGTAACAACAGCAACAACAGCAATAACAGCAGTAACAGGAATGAGACTGGCGATGACGACGTTGATGGTGGTTTTGATGACGACGGTGACAGCCACGGGGACTTTCTAGCGATTCCGTCATAGCATCCTGCACATGCTCAGGGCCCTCCGGAGTTCACTCCCACAAAAACTGCCAGGTAGGCAAAGCCGACTACAGCGCCGTAGCCGATGAACTTCAGGGTGGGTGTGATCATGTCCTATGCCGAAAGGTGAACTGTGTCTTTTTGGTCTAGGCTTTCGGGTGCGAGGCGAGGGTTCTCCAAGAATCAAATCTTATGGGGCACCGGGATACCTGTTTTGTGCGGGAGTCTGTCTTGGAAGGTTGGTCAAACCAGTTCAGCGCAATGATTCTAAAACATCAGAAGGCATGGCTCTCATTGTTACGGAAATTGACCCGAAGCTTCAGTCCTTCTCCTCGTCCTCTTTTTTCGGCGGATTTGTCAGCATGCCTGCGTAGTACGACCTCATGGCGGAAACCGCAACGACAGCCAGGAGTGAAAAGGTGGTTTTGGCTTCAGCAGAGTGGAATCGGCAACTCACGAAAGATTCAGCCTGAACTCCAAATAGAACCCCAAAGAATAGGTACGACCTTACATCCAGAACTGAAGGTGCGGCGCAACTTCGCTTGACATATGCAAACCTACAAGGCCCCTCTTGAATCGCAGAAACGTCGCTTCGCCATAAGTTTTAGAGCCTAAATGTACAAAACCTTGCGGTTTAGCTGTACAGGCTTTACGGACCCTCGGCCCCCACGAATCCTAAGTCCTAATGTAGGAACCTGATTAAGAAACCCTGGGCCTATAACCCCCGTAATAGTAGGATTCATATAAGGAACCCTATAAGGGCCCAAGGTTTCTTAATCAGTTTCCTACATTAAATCTCCGACCATCGAAGCAAGCCCAGTCACAGAGGCTTCTCATCGGTCGCAGTCACTTCATCAGACTCCGCTTTCAGAGTTTGCCGCAGCGTCCGACTCCCAGAGGAGGCGGGGGCACAAAACCCCAGGGAACCTGATCTGCGCTGGGGTCCAGGAGGTGGATCAAAGGGTTGGGTTGTGGGGATTGGAGCTCTGTTTTCTTAACTCGGGCCTCGGGTAAGTTATACCGAAATCTGAAGACCCTTCTTCACAACGAGATCCCTGTCGATCACGCCCCCAGCCCAGCCTGTTCAACCACCAGCCCAACCCCCAGACCTGCACTAGAATTGAAAAAGAAGCTCCGAAAAAAACTGCAAAACGCTGTTGGTCGAAATGTTCGATCCAAACCTATTGAGATGCAAACCCGATCCAAACCTATTGAGATGCAAATCCGATACAAACCTATTGAGATGCAAACCCGATCCAAACCCATTGAGATGCAAACCCGATAGAAATTCTATAGGCGCCAAACCCTCAACCCTGAACCTCACTCTGAACTCCAAACTCTAAAACCCCATACCCCGAAATCCTACATGCTAAACCCCAAACCCCAAGCCCCACACTCGAAACCCTAAACTCTAAACTCCAACACCCAAACTCCAAACCCTACACCCTGAAGCCCAAGCCTGCCATAATAAGGCGAGGCTCAGACAGAGCTGTGCAGCAAGAACCCCACGAGCCCCAGGAGGATGAGCCGGCCTCAAATGGTCCAAAGCTTTGGGGTCTAGGGCTTGGGGTTTACAATTTAAGGTGTAGGGTTTGAGGTTTACGATTTAGGGTTTAGGGTTATGGTGTAGACTAAAGTTCAGGGTTCAGGGTTTTCAAACGGCTGTCTAAGGCTTTTATAGGGTCCAAAATGATAAGCCCTGCAAGAAGGCCTGGTAGCCGCCCGGCGCGGTGTCGATGGCTTGGGGACATGGTGCTCAAGAACCCAGAGAGCCCAATGCTGCTTAATTAAAGAATAAGCCTCAAACCATAATATTGCGGCCTCAAAAATTTAAGGTAGATTCCTTAGTTAATATATTACGGCTTCAAGAATTTAAGGTATATTCCTTAATTAATAAATTAGGGTCTTGGAGTCTGTGAGAAACCCTTGTGAGCCCGAGCAAAATGTCTGCAGCATGCGACCGTGCCCGAGGTGCTGGTACCCGTCAGGGTTGGGGTTGAGGGACTAGGATTTTAGGGTTTAGGGTTTAGGGTTTTGGTTAGTAGGGAATGGAAGAATGGTAGTAATAGTAGTTATACTTGTACCCCATTCCTCCATTCCCTACTTGGAGGGTCGGGGGACTTAGTAACTGGTTATTTTAGGGACTTATAAGTACCATAACCCCAATTAGGGTCCCTTGTAAATTTAGGGTACTTATAAGTCTACTTACTACCTACTTACTAAGTCCCCCGACCCTCCAAGTACTAACTAAAGGTAAGTTTAGGCGTCAGGGTTTAGGGCTTACAGGATTAGGATTGGGGATTGTTTTGGCTCAGCAATTCAAGCCTAAGGGTGCCTTGCGAAGGAACCATGAAATGCTCGGCATGCGCAGTCTGAAACCCTCCCGCAATCAAATCTAGGGTTTAGGGTTTAGGGTTTAGGGTCTCAGTGGCTTTTCCCACAGGCTGATTGGTTGACCCCTCCCGACAGCTAGCAACCACGAAAACCAAAACTGGCAACACAAACTGGGCTTTTAAGTGACCAGGGAGAAAAAAAAAGTATAAGCTTGTATTTCATAATGGTTCCTTTAAGAAAAAGTATTAACGTATGGTACTCCAAAGCCCAGCAAATAAGAACCATACGGCTGATGATATAAAATCCTGGCATTACCCATAATAAGGAATATACCATAATTCCCATAGTTTAGGGTCCTTAAGGTAATGCAGGTTTCATATCATCAGCAGTAGGACTAAGTTTCCCATGGCCACGACGTAGCAACAACAACGGGTTGGCAAATCTGGAAATGCTGCAAGTTCTGTGCCTTGAGGAGAGAACTTGGATGTCCCACGTGCCCCCTTGTGCACAGAATCCTCATGTTGACATCCCGTATCGCCTTGACGTGTGCTTCATGGACCACACCACCCAGAACCTTGAACCCTGAAACCGACCCAGATTTGCATGCTACAAGCACACTAATAAACCCTAAACCTTAAACCCCAACCCCTACTTGGAGGTTCATGGGTAATTATAAGTGGGGTCATAAGTCCCGTAATATGGGTTATAAGTACAGTTACCCTACTTATAACCCCAATTATAACTACCCATGAACCTCCAAGTAAACCCTAAACCCCATACCCTTATAGAATCCCTATAGACCCCTTTAAAGGGACCCTTAACGGAACCTTAAACTCCAAACCCTAAACCCTAAACCCTAAAACCCTATAGAACCCTTAAAGGAACCCTCAAAGAAACCCTTAAAGGAACCCTTAGCCTTAACGGAACCTCTAAGACTGAGGATCGGATCGCTGGGGCAGCGCGCGACTGCAGTGAAGTGGCCGAGCGCTCCTCGATGAGGGCAGGTACCTGTGCGGGTCTGAGGGTTAGGGTTTTTTTTTTAGGGCCCTTTTCCAACTGCAGGTACAGCTAGAATTCCTGTACTAGGAGGAGCCAGTGGTTGGGGCCTTTGCAGCGAGTACAGTAATGAAGGCAGTTAACCCACACTAGGAAACCCCTGAGGGTTAGGGTTTGGGGTTTAGGGGTTTAGGGGTTATAGGGCTCAGGGTTTAGGGTGGGTTTAGGGTTTAGGGGTTTAGGGGTTTAGGGGTTTAGGGGTTTAGGGGTTTAGGGGCTTAGGGGTTTAGGGGTTATAGGGCTTAGGGTTTAGGGTCTAGGGGTTTAGGCTGGGTTTAGGGTTTAGGGGTTTAGTGTTTGGAGTTTAGGGTTTCCTGCAAGGCCTTCAAAGAATGGAAACCTGGTCCGTGTCTATGTTTATGATCAATATCATCCAGATCTTCCTCATATCACTTTCTTCCGATATACAATCATCAATAGGTTTGGGGGGGGCTCTATGGAACCATAGTTCTATGGGGATTTTACAAGGGATTGTATGTCCCACGATCCTTCAAGTACCCTAAAACCAAAAAAACTGCATAACGGAACCCCTAGGGAAACATTGTAGGGTACTATAGGGCTACGAAGGTCCCCGATTGAGAAGTGAGGGCCGAGGTTGGCGGACTTTGGGGACAGAGTGCAACCTGTCGGCGGTTTTCAAGGTTCCTTGAACTAGTCCTTTTCGGGATCTATACGTGTTATAAACCGGATCTATCTATCCATCTACCTATGTATCTATGTAATTTTGTTATTCATCTATGATTCAAGCATGTATGTAAGCCCTTTCCAAACTAGCTGCCTCCAGTGCAACCTAATCCAGAGCATCCCCGTGTTTAGACGTAGGTACTTTCGGGTCATGAAGACGGCGTACAGCTTCATCTGGTTCCCGAACCCTGCTTGGAGGGTCGGGGGACTTAGTAAGTAGATAGCAAGTAGACTTATAAGTACCCTAAAAGGGACCCTAATTGGGGTTATGGTACTTATAAGTCCCAAAAAGAACCAGTTACTAAGTCCGCCGACCCTCCAAGTGAGCACTTCGGGTTTGAGGGAGGAAGCTGTGTTGTTTTTTCCAAACTGAGACCAACCAAGACAAAGCCGAATCTGCAAGAGATCCTACCCCAAAAAGACCCTTCAAGGAACCCTAAACCCTAAACCCTAAACCCTAAAACCCTATAGAACCCTTAAAGGAACCCTTAAAGGAACCCTCAAAGAAACCCTTAAAGGAACCCTTAGCCTTAACGGAACCTCTAAGACTTCTCTCCTAAAGCCCTAAACCGTTCTGGCTTTGGAGTCTTGGGCTTCCCGCAGAAGCGATTGTGGGATCCTGGATAGGTCTTCGTGCGCTCAGGATCAGCGTATGCAGCGGGTAGCGGGTAGACTTCCGGGTGCAGGCTGATGGTTGGGGTTTAAGGTTTGGGGGCTTAGGGTTTAGGGTTTAGGGGTTCAGGGGTTCTAGGGCTTAGGGTTTAGGGTGGGTTTAGGGTTTAAGGGTTTAGGGTTTAGGGGTTCAGGGGTTTAGGTGTTTAGAGTTCAGGCGTAGAGCTTAGGACTTAGGGTTTACGGTCTAGGAGATTAGGGTTTACATGCTGCCCGGTTTTTAAAGACACCTTCAGCCAGCCCGTTCGGGCTATGTCACGTCGCTTTGCTTGTCACCCTAAGCCGTGAAACGCTGTTGGGATGTTTTCTATGTTGCAGCTCTCAAGAAACAGGCTGAGGACTCACTCACCCTCCACAATTCTCTGAAGCTCTATACCATGGCCACGCTTCGGGCTCCAACAGATCTGCCCAGACAATGCAGGTGTTCGGGATCTAACAAAGTACGCTAGAGCATAATAAGTAGCATCCTGTTCCCTGCCCGAACAGCAGGCGCTTGAAGCCTTAGGGTGCAGCAGGTTTGGGTCTGTTCAACTCGACTCTAACCTGCAAAACCCTGGGCTTTTAAGTAACCAGGGAGAGAAAAGTATAGACTTTTATTTCATAATGGTTCCTTTAAGAAAAAAGTATTAAAGTATGGTACTCCAAAGCCCAGAACCACGACAAAAACAGCATCGAGCCTACCCCTAAAAACCACAACTCTGACATGTGCGCCGAGTCTTCTAAAAACCCGCGACCCAGACTTAGACGGTCCCAGGCTGGGGCACAAAGCTTTGGGAGCTTTGCATTTGGAGTGTAGTGCGAGGATGACGGCTATAAGGTTGCGAAAAGACAACTGCGGCGACCATCCCAACCACAGTGAAACGGAAATAACATGTCACTGTCTGCCATTTTCCGGGGGCTCCAGATCACTTCTGAAGCGGCTGTCTGTTAGGCCGTAAGGTTCTGCCTCTCTCAAAGGCTTCTAGCTTTGGTATTGCTGTACCACAGGAACTTTAAAACCTCAATGGTAGAGGATCCTGTCGGAAACGTCCTCAAAACGTGCGCGGTGTTGACTGTAGCAGTAGCAGGGTGCTACCAACCCCAGCAGTGCAAAAGTGCGCCTTCCCACCCGTGAATCTGATGAGGCTTTTTAAAGATAGCGAGGGTGAGCCATCCTTCCTTTGACTGTCCAAATACCTCGCCACACGACTGCTCAAATCCCTGCAGACTGCAAGCAGCCCTATTTGGAGAATGTCTCTCTCCTCTCTGGATTGGCTGATGAAGCTTGCACTACAATGCACGGCAGGCAAGTGCAAGTGAGGTAATTGTGCATGGTAAATTCAGCCTGAGATTCTGCGAAGGAAAACACCTGCAAAGCTGCTTTTTCAGTCCGATGTATATGTGCTTACGTACGCCGGAGATATATTCCTGACTTGGTGAAATCCCGAGTCAGTCTTATCCGGACCCACCTTGGGTCGGAATTGAAGAATGCGCTCAGTTCTGAAGCCCCCGGATAGATTCCTAACTTCTACGCCGGTCTGCGCCGGAAGCTGCATTCTCATCTGAGCCCTTCGCGAGACACCGATGAACATCCTTCGCAATCACACTGCCAAAGACAGCCACTTGTTAGGAACCCTAAACCCTAAATCCAAACCCCCCTTACAACGCCTGATAATCAGATGATAGCCCTTGGATTTAGGGTCTCGGGCTTCGCTTTCGGTTCAAAGTTTAGGATTCGGTTTAGGGTTTAGGATTTCGAATTAAGGGGTGCGCATCCCAACTAGACGGGCAAAGGTTCAGGGTTTGCGATGTGGGCTTCGGGTTTAGGGTTCAAGATTGGAGCTTAGGGCTCAGCTTTTTTTGAGTGCCGTTTTCCAGGGTTTAGGGTTTAGGGTTTAGGGTGCGGCTTAGGGTTTAGGGTTTGGGCTTCGGGGGACTAGGGGACCACCGTATTCGCAGACCCCAGGGCATGAGTTACTAAGCCCGAAACTCCTAAACAGCCTTCGTGGCATATTCAAGGGGCCTGAAAGCCCTCAGAATGAGAATAGGGTTTGGGGTTTGTTACGAGTACCGTTATTACGAAAATACCGGGGACATAATTCGTATTCTTTTTATTGCTATTACCATGCTTATTGCTATTGTTCTTCTTCTTCTGACTATTGTTCCTATTATAAGTAAGAAGAAGAACAATACTTGTATGATGAGTACTTTATGACTATTGTTGTTGTTGGTTTTTCATTCAGGCTTAAGCAGATTATCAAGGCTCAGATGCTCAGAATCAGATCGAAGAAAGCCGTCGGCTCCACCCCCGCATCAGCCTGAATTTGGCCGAGGCAAATCGAGCTGTGGTTGAGAATGGTTGAGGCCTGCACCCGGAACCCTAAACCCCGACCCTAAACCCTAAACCCTAAACCCTAAACCGATTCGGGGCCTAGTGGCTTTCAGCGTCTAGGCTTTAGGAGGCTTGGGCCTGACTTTGAGGATGGGACTTGTAGGAAATAAGCCTTAAAACCAAAGTAACTTTCCTCCATTAAGGGATCAACAACATATTCATAATACAATATAATACAATATAATACAATATAATACAATATAGTACAATATAATATAAGATAATACAATATAATATAATACAATATAATATAATATAATATAATTTATAAATATATATATATATATCATATGTATCATATGTATATATATATATACATACATGTGTATATATATATGTATGTATGTATGTATATATATATATATATATATGTATATGCGCAGACACATACACACACACACATCTTGGGATCAACAAGCAAGTGCTGACATGCCTGCATATGTCTGTATGCAGGTCTGTCTGCGTGTACGTATGCATGCATGCCGCTCTCTTGTCTATGTCTCCGTCTCTGTCCATGTCTATTTCTATGTGGATGCATATGCATGTGCGTGTGCATGTGCAAGCGTATTTCCTTGCGTATGTGCATGTGCGTGTATAATATGTGGGTATACACATACACACATATACAGACCAATGTCGTACACATATTGTGAATAAATGCATGAACGTATGCATTCCTACATACAAGCATGCACACGTGCATGTACACATACACAAACATATACATCTATACTTCTATACATCTAAAACTACATCTAACCTATATCTACATATACGCATACATATATACATATATACACATATGTGCATCTACTCGTATGTGTGAACCTCCAAGTACTAGGCTTCGTCCGACAGGCCCGGGCATGGCGTAGGCTTCCTCCGCCAGCCGGGCCGTGCCCCCCCATAAAAAAGACTAGTTATGCATCCCTTAGGGTTTAGGGTTTAGGGTCTTTTTTTGGGGGGGGGGGGGTTTGGGGTTCGGGGTTCGGGGTTTTTTTTTTAATGGCTGTAGCCTTTTTTTCCGCGGGACAGGAACACGGCCCAAGAAGGGCTGTGCGATTCAAACAACNGGGGGGGGGGGGGTTTAGGGTTCAGGGTTCAGGGTTTTTTTTTTAAGTGCAGTAGCCTCTTTATCCGCAGGCAAGGAAGCCAGCCCAAGAATGGACTTGCACTAAACAGAATCACCTCAGAAGACGAACAACACCTCCTCATTTTCTTCAGAGATCATCACGGGTTCAGGGTTTAGGGCTCAGGGTTTAGGGATCAGGGTTTGGAGGGAGGGACCTCCCCTACACTCATCATGCTGTGAAAAAACGCCCCCAAACCCTACACCCTCAACCCTAAGCCCTTAAGGCTCCAGCCGTAAAACCCTGAAAAAACCCTCATCACACTCTCATAAAAGCCCTGAGGCCCGTACCACAGAGGCGGTCCAGTTCGAAGCATTCGAAGACTCGTTCAGCAAGAAGTCCTCACTAGGCTGCAGCTCCTGAAAAGGGCTCCTTAAAGGCTGTGGGGTTTAGTGTAGGGTTTAGGGTTCCTTAAACCGTTCAATACAGGGTTCCTTCAAGGCCTCCCTTCGGGCACGATTTCGAGTTAAAAAGTTGTTGATATAAGTGCTTCGTGTTTCTGATTTCGGACCCGCTTCAAGGTTCATGTGCAAAAGGAAGTACAGTAGGTTTACGGCACCGGGACCTTGACTAGCCTCCAAACTCAAACCGAAAGCCCTGAACTCCAAACCCCTTTCGACCGGTTCGCGGAATTCAACTTCCTCCTCGTCACCGAGGAAGCCAATTCGGAGGAACGCCTGCGACATGCTTCTCTGGGCTGAAAGTAGTAGTTAGTCCGCAGTAGCTTGGTAGCGATAGTTGTCGTCGTAGCAGGGGTAGAGTAGGAGTAGGTGTAGAAGCAGAAGCAGAAGTAGAAGCAGAAGCAGAAGTAGAAGTAGAACCAGAAGTAGCAGAAGAGGCAGACATAAAGGTAGAGGTAGAGATAGAAGTAGAAGTAGAAGTAGAAGTAGAAGTAGAAGTAGAAGTAGAAGTAGTCGTAGTCGTAGTCGTAGTCGTAGTCGTAGTCGTAGTAGTGGTGGTAGTGGTAGTGGTAGTGGTAGTAGTAGTGGTAGTATGCGGAGTTGTTGCTGGTGGTGTTGATGTTGCTGTTGATGCTGTTGATGCCATTGTTGTTGTTGCTGCTGGTGCTGTTGCTGTTGCTGTTGCTGCTGCTGCTGCTGTTGCTGCTGTTGCTGTCGTTGCTGTTGCTGTTGTTGCCGTCAGCGGAGCTGGCCAATGCTCTCCTCATGTCCTTCTTTCACACCAGGAAAGGTGTGAACAACGAAAACCTCTACGAGCTTTTCTCGTACCCTACAGAGGAACCGAAAGGCTAGTTTCGGTTCTCTTTCAGAGCGCCAAACCAGCTCGAGGGTCAAGGCGTGGAGCAGGCCTTTCATGGCACTCACTTAGAGTGCCTGCACTCGCTTGCAGCCTCAGGGCACTTGGTGCCGTCGTCGGGCGCGATCGAGGGAGCCCGACTCTTCGAGAACAGGCCTGGGGTCTATCTTCATCGCCCCGCCAGCAGACACCTGGCGGAGGGATACGCTCCACTAATTCGCTATGGAGCCAAGCATGTGTTCATCAAGTCAATGTGCGAAGCTGAGATTGACCCCCTGGGTTCAGTCAAACAAGGAAAGAAGACCAATCAGCTCATCTACAAATTTGAGGCAGTCAGGATTCGGGCGCTTCTGCTCAAAATTGCGAACGAAGGAAGAGCTTGATCTGGGAGACTACCTGAGGGAATGAAGCGGAGCTTTGGAAGTACCTCTCTCCAATACTCTACAGGCTTTCTCAGCCCTGGGCCTCAAATGGGAACACTCTCAGAGAGAGGCAAGCGCAGCTACGACAATGGCCACAAAGTCTGGAACGGCTCCGGATGCGGATCCTCCCTCCCAAAGCCATAAGAGTGGAGTTGCTCCCTCTTCGGCCCAGGGTGGAGATACTCCCCCTGAGGTCAGTGGTCCCTCGCAGGCCGCCTCTTCCAGCCATCAACTTGAGGAGGCTGCGCCAGAAGGCATCCAACCATGGCTTGGTGAGCCAGGAAGTTTGGGACAGCATCGCCCTGAAGCATGTGATCCGTCCACCAGATTCTCAATCGAGCTGTCAAAATCCTTCGCGGCATGTCTGAGAGATGGGCACCGCCCGTGGGTGGAGATCACCCCAAAAGGATGGGTACGGCTTTTGGACATCCTCGACTGGCCCCGGGTGCGGGAGCTTGAAGCGACGGCCGGAGATGTTATGGAAGCGGTGCGGCATAATGAGAAAGGCAGCTACCAACTTGGACTTCGCGCCGGAGTCCGGTATATCAGGGCACTACAGGGGCACTCTCGTTCGGACGTTGATGCAGAGTCCTTGCTTCAAGAGCTATCGGATGTCGCCGCTCAAAGAGGAAGACCCAAGGGGGAAGAACACGAGAGGGACGCCAACATGTTCACCTCATAGCTGAGGATGATCGTGACATGCCAGGCACTTCTGGTTTCAGGCAGAACGCGACCATGTTGACAGCCATAGATCCTCGCCAGGCGGTCAACCTTGGAGTGCACTTCTACCAGAGTCAGTATCAGGTCACACTGACGCCGGATGACGTACCTCCCGAGGCGATCATCTATTTTCAGGGCTTGAAGACTCAGAAGAAGTACGACCGCGGAGGTACTCCCCTGTAACTAGATGGCTTGTGGACAGCTCTCCAGAGGAGTCACTCCCTGGGGAAGCCAGCCAGAAGACTTCGTCAGTCGTGTCAAAAATATCCGCGGCTAAAGCTGACAAGCTGGTTCGTCTAGTCTGCAGCAACTGAGTGCTTTCAGGTTTGGAAGATGCGAGCGAACCTCTCAGTCTTCCTCAGCGTCTTCTTCCTTATGTAGCATGCGTGCATCCAACCATGTGTGACAGCAGAGTGTCGGCAACCTTCCTTCTCACAGGATCTGCTAGCCTCAATTAGCCTACCCTTAAATCGACTCATCATGCCGGAGACACCCAAACGCGGCAATGAACGAGCATCTTCGAGGACGCCCCCGCCAGTCAATCGTCGGGGAAGAGTGACCCGCTTGTCCAACTCAAGTGGCGAGATATAGAACTCGGACAGGGAGGGTGCACCGAGCAGAGGGTCCGTGGCCACGAAGGGTCCTCCTCCGCCAATCCCTGTCAACATCTCGGGACGGTCACCCAATCGAGTTCCTGTGTCAGACCCGGGCAGTGGAGTGAACCCAAAGGCCTCGAGTGGAGTTGCTCCCTCGAGCATAGGGCCGCCGCCGAAGGCCGTGACGGCCACGGTGTCGCATCCTGGCACAGGAGCTGTGGACATCACGAGTATGGCGATGGCAGGAGGCACTCCGCCACATACTACGTCGGCCGTTCCAGATGAACTCGAAGGAGCCCCAGGACTACCTCTACTACGTGTCTCATTTCCGCATACATTGCTTTTCAATGTAGAGCTGGTAGTGCGCAATGACCCTTCGCAGCGAGGCTGAAGGCAAATCCTGGCGCGGCGGGAAAGCTATAGCTGCAGATGATGCCCCTTTCAGTGTATCTCCAATGCAGTCTGAGGTCACACCATCCTCGAAGTCAAGGCCCCTCAGCAACGTTTCTTTGAGTCAACAGCTCAATCCTTCACATACCTGAGTTCAGCTGTTTGCACTCATCAAAGTTTCCCCTGTCTCTCCCACCTGTGCTGTGAGCAAACGCCAACAATGTCGGAACATGATGATCATTCTGGGAGCAGATCTCGATCTCCCCCAGCAACTAGAGCCAGCAGAACCGAGGGCACTGATCCTCGTCATACGAGTGGCGAGGCAGAGCGGAACAACCATCGGCTGACAAGCCCGTTCGTTGGTTGGCGCTGGGGTGCCCCGTCGAGTCTGGCAGTGCCGGCAACGAATGGAGCTACACGCCCTCATGCCAGTACAGCAAGTGGGCCTCCAGTGCCCACACCTGCACTTGCAAGGGGTGGCTTCACTCCACCAGGGAGCTTTCCCTGGTCAATGAGCGACATAATGGGTGGCGGCACAATGTTCTCGATTCCACCAGTTGAAGAGATGGACACAGGTGGAGTTACTCCCTCAGCAAGCTTTCCTGGCTCGGTGGAGTTATTCCCCATGCCTAAGTCAAAGGCGGCAAGTGTGGCAGCTATGACAACTTCAACAGGTCCAGCTGAAACGCCAGAAGTGAACCCGAGTGAGCCTATTGTGCCGAATATGCCTCTACTGCGAGTAACATTGCCTACTCAACTCGCTTTCGATATTGAGATGGTGGTGAGAAACTCTCCACCGAGCTGAGTCACATCCCATCACTCCCAGTAGATGCAGTCGCAACAAAAAGAGAGCCAGATCTACGAAGTGCGCCAATCGCTAATTACTGCTTTACAAGTCACAAGTCTTCAGCCTCCGTAGTCTGCTGCCTTTAGGGGCGAGACGCATGCGGGCGCAGGGCTACGGCACGGCCTGCAACGGAAGTGAGCCGGTGCCACAAGGCAAATTGCGCAAACCGTAGTTAACATCTAGTAGAGCTAGCATGGTCGATCACTGGCAAAGCGAGGAAAGAAGTTTCACCAGATCAAGACGCTCTCCCGCTGCGTGTGAATGAATGAAATGTTGTTGCCGTTGCTGTTGCTGCTGCTGTTGCTGTTGTTGCTGTTATTGTCGTCGGCGTCGTTGTATTAGGGGCAGGGGAGCAGCAGATAAAACTGGACCGGTAGTAGCTAGGCACTCGTAGGGGTAGTGGTAGTATTCGCAGCAGTTCTTAAGGCCCCGCGCTTTTAGTTCCAGCCATCTTGCTATGTTTGGTGTAGGTACTTCGGTGCCTTTAGGACTGTACGGCTTCGATGAACCCAGAACTTTGCAGCTCCGATTTGCAGCGTCAGGCAATTCCGTCCCAGTTCACAAAAGTACGCACTGCTTTGGGCCAAAACCGCTCATCAGCAGCATCCATCAATTACAAACAACTCCGGCCTAGCACATAGTGGTACCTGCCGACTGACCCACTGGGACTTCGGGAACGCGCATCATCGGCATCATACGGGTCACGGCTTCCCCACACAATGATTCCGCAGTGCGATTCAGCAGTCGTTCATTTGCAAGGAATTCCGTCTCAGTTCACGAAATATGTGATGATTGGACATAATTGGACCTGCCCGGCGCCACGCATCATCAGCATCATCCGGGTCAGGGCTTCCCCACACAATGATTCCGCAGTCTTTCATTTGAAAGCGAATTCGGCCCCAGTTCATTCAAAAGAGTGTGTGATGTTTGGACACCTGCCGCCCGGCATCATCAGCACCATCCGGGGATTTCCCCATCCAACACCTCCGCAGGTTTCATTTGCAAAAATGAATATTTCGTCCAAGTTCATGAGGGTACGTAATGATTGGACCCCGCCTGGCACTGCGCATCATCGGCATCATCCGGGCCAGGGCTTCGCCAGGAATTCCGTCCCAATTTCACAAGGGTGCTTGATGATTGGACCCACCCAGCACTGCGCATCATCAGCATCATCCGGGTCAGGGCTTCCCGATGATTCCGCGGTTCTTCATTTGACAAACACAATTCGTTCCAGTTCACAAGAGGTACGTGATGATGGGACCCGCCAGGCACTGTGCATCAGCATCATCCGGGTCAGGGCTTCCCGACCAAATGTTTGCATAGTGTTCATTTGCAAAGGAACTCCTTCCCAGTTCACCAGGGTACAACATGATTGCACGTGCCCGGCACAGCGCATCATCAGCATCATCCGGGTCAGGGTTTCCCCCCACAGTGATTCTGCAGTGTTTCATTTGCAAGGAATTCCGTCCCAGTTCACAAAGTACGTGATGATTGGACCCGCCTGGCACCGCGCATCATCGGCATCATCCGGGCCAGGGCTTCCCAGCAAGTTTTTCATTTGCATTTGCATAGAAGAATTCCGTCCCAGTTTACAAAGGTACATGATGAGTGGATCCGCCCGGCACCGCGCATCATCAGCGTCATCCGGGTCAGGGCTTCCCGAGGCAATGATTCCGCAGTTTTTCATTTGCATGTAGGAATGCCGACCCAGTTCAGAAGGGTACGTGATCATTGGACCCGCCGGAANTCATCAGCGTCATCCGGGTCAGGGCTTCCCGAGGCAATGATTCCGCAGTTTTTCATTTGCATGTAGGAATGCCGACCCAGTTCAGAAGGGTACGTGATCATTGGACCCGCCGGAACCGCTCATCATCAGCATCATCCGGGTCAGGGCTTGCTCAGGCAATGATTCTGCAGTTTTTCATTTGCAAGGGAATTCCGTCTTAGTTCTATAGTTAAGTCTCGTTCACAAGGGTACGTGATGATTGGACCCGCCAGGCACAGCGCATCATCAGCATCATCCCGGTCAGGACTTCCCCCGGCAATGATTCCCCAGTTTTTGCAAGGAGTTCCGTCCCAGTCACAAAGTACGTGATGATTGGACCTGCCAGGCACCGCGCATCATCGGCATCATCCGGGTCAGGGCTTCCCAGCCAATGATTCCTAAGTTTTTCATTTGCTTTTGCATATAGGAATTCCGTCCCAGTTTACAAAGGTACATGATGAGTGGATCCGCCCGGCACCACGCATCATCAGCGTCATCCGGGTCAGGGCTTCCCGAGGCAATGATTCCGCAGTTTTTCATTTGCATGTAGGAATGCCGACCCAGTTCAGAAGGGTACGTGATCATTGGACCCGCCGGAANTCATCAGCGTCATCCGGGTCAGGGCTTCCCGAGGCAATGATTCCGCAGTTTTTCATTTGCATGTAGGAATGCCGACCCAGTTCAGAAGGGTACGTGATCATTGGACCCGCCGGAACCGCGCATCATCAGCATCATCCGGGTCACGGCTTCCCCACAACATGATTCCGCAGTCCGTCCCTCATCAGCATCATCCGGGTCAGGGCAGGGCTTCCCCACACAAGGATTCCTTTGTCTTTCATTTGCAAGGAATTCCGTCCCAGTTCACAAGGCGCGTGATGATTGGACCCGTCGGCATCATCCGGGTCAGGGCTTCCCCACCCAATGTTTCCGAAGTTTTTCATAAGTATATGCATATAGGAGTCAATTTACAAGGGTACCTGATGAGTGGATCCGCCCGGAACTGCGCATCATCAGCATCATCCGGGTCAGGGCTTGCTCAGGCAATGATTCTGCAGTTTTTCATTTGCAAGGGAATTCCGTCTTAGTTCTATAGGTAAGTCTCGTTCACAAGGGTACGTGACGATTGGACCCGCCAGGCACCGCGCATCATCAGCATCATCCCGGTCAGGACTTCCCCGGCAATGATTCCCCAGTTTTTGCAAGGAATTCCGTCCCAGTCACAAAGTACGTGATGATTGGACCTGCCAGGCACCGCGCATCATCAGCATCATCCGGGTCAGGGCTTCCCCAAGCAATGATTCCCCAGTTGTTCATTTGTAAGGGAATTCCGTCTTAGTTCACAAGGGTACATGCCAGGCACCGCGCATCATCATCAGCGTCATCCGGGGCAGGGCTTCCCCACACCATGATTCCGCAGTGGTTCATTTACAGGGGAATTCCGTCTGAGTTCACAATGGTACGTGATGATTGGACCCGCCAGGCACCGCGCATCATCAGCATCATTCGAGTCACGGCTTCCCCACCCGATTCTGGGTTTCAGGTTTTGCGGACTCGTGCAGGCAGAAGCAGGATGCAAGCTTGGTCAAGCTTCACGCTGGGTTGGCCGGGAACACTTAGACTTGAGTTGCTTGCGCAAGTAGAACACCAAAAGGCCTAAACGCTGAAGGCTGAACCCTAAACACCAAATCATCAACTCTAAAAATCTCTAGGCTGAACCATGTCCGCGCCTTCCCACCACGAACTCGCACGCCCGAACCGTCAGCCGCCTCTTCAGACTTTATTCCGGAAAATCATGCTAGCACTTCGGAATCTGCGGCCTGTTAGGGATTCTCCAGCGAGCCCAGTACCCCTTAACTAAGGTAAGTATCCTAAACCATAATATTAAGGCCACGAGATTCTGAGGTATGTTTTCGTTGATTAAGGGGTATTGGGCTCTTTGGGTAAGGGCTTAAGGTTGTAGGTTGTCGGAACTTCCGGCTTTTTGTGTGCAAGGCTTTGGGGGCACATAGGGGTTTTATGCAAAGCCCACGCTTTTTTGTTTAAGGTTTTCAGGCTTCAGGCATATAAGTATCATATAAGTGAAAGGGGTTTTATGTGGGGTTTGGAAGTTCTGGGTGGTTCTACGGCTTTTCGGGCTCAGGGTTCTAGGCCTCTTGGCTTCATCTTACCATCCCCTCAAAATGCACGTCCCGAAACCCTGCCTTAACCAGATTAGAGTTTGACTTATACTAAACTCTAACTACATAAAGTAGCCCCATACTACAATTATCTTGAGTAGCCCTCAGGAATAATCGTGCTGGTATTTCTGCAGACCCCTGCCAAACTCCAACGAGCTCAAGGTTGTCAGCAAAAATCTGCCAAACAGTGATACGATTTGCCGCTTAGGGTTTAAGTTTTAGCGGTTTGGGGGTTTAGGGGGTTAACTACGAAACAGTATATTATAACGAAATCTGCAGAAAAAAAGAAAGCAAAGCAAGCGAACAAAAAAGCGGACGTTCAGAAGAAGTAGAGGAAGGAAGCCCATCTGTTGAGACGTACATCCGCAGAAGTGAAGAAAAATTACCCAAGAGCCTAAAGTTTAGGGTTCCTAAACCCTGCACTCTGAAGCCCTGAACACTAAAATCTGAACCTTAAACCCTAAACCCTAAACCCTGAACCTTAAACCTAAACCCTAAACCCTGAACTCTAAACCCTAAAACCTAAACCCTGAGCCCTGAACTCTAAACCCTCAACCCCGAGCCCCAACCCCTACTTGGAGGGTCTTTACAGGGTCTTTAGGGGACTTAGTAAGTAGGTAGTAAGTAGACTTATAAGTACCCTAAAAGGGACCCTAATTGGGGATATGGTACTTATAAGTCACTAAAATAACCAGTTACTAAGTCCTCCGACCCTCCAAGTAACGACCTCCATCCAGATGTGCCAATCGCTGTACTTTGTGACGCCGGAGATGTGCAGGCACCTCCGGCAGGCCGCCCAAAACCCGTTTCCCGGAGTTCAAGGGGTTTAGGGTTTAGGGTCCAGGGTTTAGGGTTTGGGGTTACCGCAACAATTATAGTGGCATTGATAATTTAGAAGACGTTTCGGTGCAGAATGCAGGACAGTATGAGTCGATATTTTTCCTAACTCAACAGACGCATCTGGGTAGTTCTCTGAAATAGGGTCCCCCCCAAAATAGTACCGCACCCATGCTTAAAAAGGACCCTGAAAGGGCCCTGATTTAGAGAACTACCCATATCGGACATGTCGAAACACCAGAAACGTCGCACCGTGGACTGATTCCGCCTTGCCCTGAGGCCAAAGTCGCGAGCAGTAAACACCCCAAGGGTCTGAAATAAGGCTTCGCAAAACACCGAATGGAAATCGGAGATCCTGCGCGTAGGGGTTTGGGGTTTGGGGCTTAGGGGTTTACGGGTTTCGGGGTTGGGGTTTAGGGGTTCGGTTTAATTAGAGGTTGAGGGTTTTGAAGTGGAAACTCAGCCCACACGGGAGTAGGCAAGCCCGAAAAATCCTGGACCCTTCGCACCGCTGATTAGACACGCAGACGGATCTAGATTTCTTGTCAATACTGCAACTATGTGAGTGGTTGTCAAAATTATGGTCACTTTTTGGGTCCCTATTATAATACGGCACCTATTATTTAGGGTACCCCAAAAGGGGCCATAATTTTGACAACTACCCATGTAGAGTGACTGCTTCGGGCTGGGGTTTACGATTTAGGTTGAGTTGAAGGCTTTAAGGTTTAGGGTTTAGGGTTTAGGGTTGAAAGCTTTAGACTATTTGAGAGTCTTGTCGCAGATCGCATAGGTGGACTTGCAATGGTAGGTGAATAGCTGTAGCAGTCGCAGTCACAGACGAAGTCGCTGTCGCAGCCGAAGTCGTGGTAGTAGTAGTAGTAGTAGAAGTAGAAGTAGAAGTAGAAGTAGTAGGAATAGTAGTAGTTAGTGGTACTAGTAGACGTCGTCGTAAGCTTTGTCGTGTTGGAGCTCGGTGCTGGTGGTGACGGTGGTCTTTTGTGTCAGTGTTAGAGTGAGTGCGAGAATGAGGAGGAGTTCAGACAATGGAGGTTGGAAATTTAGGGGTGCATAAGAGCCGGGCTAGATTGTGACTAAGCTTTATGGTCCTTATGGTTCAGGGTGCAGGAACAAGCCCGGATGATGACGATACCCATGCAGGCCTCCATACTCCCCTGGCCGGTGCGTCACGCATGTCTTGCAGAGAACCAAATCTCCCAAAATCCCTATACACTGTACACGCCCCAGCAAAAACCCCGAACCCTAAACCCTAAACCCAATAATAAACCTTGCCTTGGTTTCTGGTAATTGAAACTACACGCCATACCTACCAGCTTTGCTTCGGGATGTTTGCGGCGTGCGGACACTTAAGGTTTGGCTATGTAGGCATTGTAGTATAGATGCATTAGGGCATGCTGGGGAATAGCATTCCAGATGGTCGAGGCCCCTAGACCAGGTTGGCAAGAGCCTCTGTAGGTATCCTTAAACCTCCGTAAATCCTAAGCCCTAAACCCCTAAACCCTAAACCCTAAACCCCTAAACCCCTAAACCCCTAAACCCCTAAACCCTAAACCCTAAACCCTAAGCCTAAACCCCTAAACCATGAACCCTAAACCTGGCTAGCTTGACTTGGAATGCCCTGAACCATAAGACAAGGGGCTTAGGGGCCGCTTGGGGCGCACCCTTCGAAACTTCAACTCGCAGGGGCTTACGGTTTACCTTAACCCACCAAAACCTACTTTTTCGTGGCGTCCTAAAACAAAATATTAGGGTGTATAATAAGACCCTACAGAAAGTTAGGTTTTGGTATGTGAAGGTAGAGTTCTAATGCCTAGGTCGAGGATTTCGTGAAAATGCTGCTGGAGCCTCAACCCTTCAGCCTATAGTCCTAAACTAAACGATCTACCCCCAAAGGCTTAAGACCTCGGCTGGGATTTAGGGTTTAGGGTTTAGAGTTTAGGGTAAACCGGAAAGATCCGCAAAGCCTAAAGCTCAAAACATGTCGGGCATGCTGGTGTACCAGCGACACGTCCCGCACATTGCCTCGGCTTCAACAGAAACATAGGCTTGGATGTAATTTAGTGTCGAAGGGTAAGGGTAAGCGCGAAAGAAGCTGCAGTCAGAGGCAGGCTTGTAGAATTGGGGAAAGCAATAACGAAGTTTGCAAACAGGTAAAAGCATGGTACCACTACTACAAACTACAAGCTTGGATCGCGCGCACACACACAGACACGTCCGACTTGCCTCTTAAGTCCTGCATCTCTAGACCAGAAACTCACATGACATGGGAGTTTCTGAAAATTAGGGGGGTACCTTATTTTGGGGTCCTCATAAGAAGGATCCTACTTTTTAGGGTACTATATTAGGGTCCCCTATTTTCGGAAACCCCCACGTCCTGAATCCTCAGTTCCCTAGACCCTGACATTCCGAGTTACGAAGGATGCTAGGCGTCAGTGCTGCCGCGGCGGTAACGCTCCTGATGGTTCAAGGCTTAGGCAGTAGTACTGAAGGCTTTGGGATGTAGGTAGGGCCTCCGCTGCGTAGATCACGGTTCGGGTATGCGGTGTGCAAATTGCGTAGGGCATTGCTATGATGAGGAAATGACACTAATGGTGGTGGTAGTGACACCAACATTGATCATAGTGAAGAAGGCTAATCGACCAAACCAGGAAGACAAATAGTCACGATGGCTAATGCTGCTGCTGCTGCTGCTGCTGCTGCCAGCCTCACCGTATTCGCAGTTAAATACTGTTCTTGCAGTTGTTCATTGGTCGTAGCTGTTGCTTTGTTGCTGTTGCCACTGTCGGTGATATTGCTGCTACTCCGTGCTGTTGGCGGTGCTGTCGTTTTTGCGGTTGTGGTTGTTGTTGTGGTTGTTGTCGCGGTTGTTGTTGTGGTTGTTGTTGTGGTTGTTGTTGTTGTTGCTGTTGTTGCTGTTGTTGCTGTTGTTGTTGTCCGTAGAAGAGACAAAAGCAAGAAGTTGTTGTTGGAATGGGGCTCCTGTTTATGTTCGTTCCTTGTTGTTGTGGTCGGGCTCTTCCTCTCGCTCAAGCTTGAGCTTGGCTCACTGTAGCTCTTGTTGCTCTTGCTGTAATTAGCTTTTGAAATTGCTGACATTGCTGCTGTTCCTGTTCAACTGCTGATGCTGGTGTTGCTGTCGTTTCTGCTGTCGTGTTTGCTGTGGCTGCTGTTTCTTGTGATATTGATGTTGCTGGTTGTTGCGCTTGCCTTCGTCAAACAGAAAGAAACGCTTCATAGCAAGACCCGAAAATACCCACAGCCCAAAATCCTGACACTTCAGGCTTCTGAACAACTTTGTCACAGGTACTCTCATAAGACGGATCCAGCTCTGTTTTGGCCCTCAGTGGGAGGCTCGCTAGCCGGTGTACGTTAGACTATACTATAAGATAATCTTACTATGTTGTATGGACTAATAAGGGAACGCGAACCCTAAACCCTAGACTCAGCAAGGAACCCCCAATATAGTATTGCTAAATATTTAGGCCCCTTTAGTAACCCTAAACCCTGTATTCCCCGTCTCCTCGACTCTCGCGCCACGGCCAAGGCGGCCACCGGCTCCTGTCGCAGCAGAAGACGCGGCTGTGGGGTTGAGGGATCAGGGCTTCAGGGTTGTAGGGTCTTCGAGATCAGGGATTTAGGGTCGTAGTGCTTGTTGTACACCTTAGAAACATCTGCCATTCGGATGGAGGCGGTGCCGTCCGGGTGGCTCAGCTCCAGAGCAAAACTCTTAGAGTACAAACTCCTTTAGACGAAAGAAGTCTACAGCCTCACCTCGAAATCCTAACTTCTGAGGTGGTTTAGGGGTTAGGGGTTTAGGGGGTTCGGGGGTTTAGGGCAAATCGCTACACTTAAGCCCTGGACCCAATGCAACAGCAGGGCTCCTCACCCGCTCCAAGCAGGAGACCGTCTCGAGCGACCACTTCCTTAGTCGTTGCGTCCGTACCCGGCAAGACCCAAGTTGCTGCTTGATGATGCAGAAGGTTTGTTCCTGGATGTACCTTGAGGTAATTGGGGCACGCTGGACGCCCAGCCAAACGCCGATATGCCCCTGAACCGTGCACCATAAGCCGCAGACGGCTTTGAATCTTCAAGCATTATTTACTACCTTTCTTATTACTGTTCTTCGTCTTCGTAGAAGCAATAGTCGTCGTTGCAGCCGTCGTACTATAAGCAGCACCAGCAAGAAGTAGTAGTAGTAGTAGTGGTAGTAGTAGTAGTAGTAGTAGTAGTAGTGGTAGTAGTAGTAGTAGTAATAGTAGTAGCAGTAGTAGTAGTAATAATACTAGTTATAGTAGCCGTAGTAGTAGCCGTCGCAGTATTAGCAGTAATACAATAATACCATTGTAGTAGTGGTAGTAGTAGTAGTAGTAGTAGTAGTAATAATAATCATAATAATACTAATTATCGTAGCAGTAGTAGCAGCCGTCGCAGTATTAGCAGTAATACAATAATACCGTTGTAGTAGCAGTAGCAATAGCAGTAGCAGTAGCAGTAGCAGCAGCAGTTGCAGCTGGCCGTCGCCGTGGCAGTAGCAGGAGTAGTTCTCAAACCTGTCATTTGGAGCTTCGCGGGGCTGGTGATGGCAATGGTGGTCATGGTGATCACGAGGGTATTGGTCGTGATTGTGATTGTGATTGAGATCTTTGCCACTGAACATGCCACTGCAGATCACCATAATATGAATAAGATGCCAATGATAATGGCAATGATACAACGGCAATACTTGATGCAAGATCGACGACAGCTGACACATTACGATCACGGGTTGATGAATGCGACGGCGATGGTGATGCAGCGTAAACCCTAAACTCCCTAAACCCTAAACCCCTAACCCCTAAACCCGGCGTATGCTGAGCCACGGGCTGTGAAAAGCGATCTCGTGAGGAGCAAGAGGAGGAGGAGCACGATTGCCGCAAGCAGCCCACGGCCTGCAAGATGGTTTAGGGTTTAGAGTTTAGGGTGTAGGGTTTAGGGCTTTGCCCTTGCTGGATTTAGGGCTTCGATCTTAAGGTTCCGGATTCTATGGGGTCGTTGTCAAACGAGCGAGACGTGGTCTGGATATAATAGGGTGTTGCTAAAAATGTAATCCTGATCGTATGTGATTTTGCTGGCCATCATGAAGAAGTGCTCATGTGGGCGCACCATTTTGGCTGATCAACATCGGCGAGTCCAAGATTCTATGGGCGTGCCACGAGTCTGGACGACGTCTGCCCTGATCTGTATCAGTTGCGGGCAGCATCTGTATATGTGAAACACGTCATGCATGTCGACAGAAATACACTGAAGCACCCTCCCCTTGAATGCTACTCCTGGGGAGGGGAAGCACGGAAGTCTGCTTAGCCGGATACCCTTGTAATCCCTAGCAACCTTTTTTGCATGAAACCCTGCTTAGCTTGAACAGCTCTAACCACCCTTTAAGGTTTGGAGCTATTTGGGTTCAGGTCTTCGAGGTTAGGGCTTTTAAATGCTTTTAAAGCGTAGAGTGCAGGTGGCCTTGAATGTATGTCAGCCGGCAAAGTAGTATCACACGTTTTGCGCCGCTGAATTCGGCGCCGACCTACACCCCAAACCCTAAACCAGTCTTCCTGTTCCTCGAACTCTAGATTCTCAATCCCAAGTACACATGCTAGCCACAACCGTATACCGTATACCTGCTTCTAAACTGTTGAAGGAGCTCGAGCTACATGAGTATGCTACTTACAGGGTGAACTCACAACAGGTCCTACGCAACTTTAAACTGTAGAAGGGTGCCTAGCTGCTGCGGGCAATTGAATGGTGAAGCGAGGCAGATAGCCAGGTGTCGTAGGCAAAGTGTTCAAAGCCCACAGAACACCCACAACAACGACTGTGGATCCCTAAACCCGAAACCCAATACCTAAACCCTATGCCCTAGACCCAAACCGGGCAACCCTGTACTATGCCCAGAACCCCTCCCTGACTCGCAAGTGCCCCAATCAAGCACATGTACATTTGAGGCCTAAACCCTCATCCCCACACCCTGATCCCTAAACCCCTAAACCCTAATCCCTGAAACCTAAGCCCTAAACCCTAAACCCTGATCCCTAAACCCTAATCCCTGAACCCTAAGCTTTATGCGGAGTGATCTCGGGAGCCATAATGCAAAGGGCTCCTTCGGGTCCTGTCCGGATCAAGGGCTTTCTTCCCGGACCTATGTGTCTACGGTTTGGGATGTAGGGTCCAGGGTTTAGGGTTTAGGGTTTAGGGGTTTAGGGGTTTTGGGTTTAGGGGGGTTTAGGGTTCAAAAGCTAAACCCTAAACTAGGTGTCGATTTCAACGGTCCCCAATAATGAGGGCTCTTTACTAAACAATAAGGGATAATATGAAAAACTTTCTGAATCATACCTGGCACACCCTAGGGTTTAGAATTTGGGGCTTAGAGCTTAGGTCTCAGAGGGGAACCCTAAACCCTAAACCCTAGCTTAGGTCTCAGAGGGGAAGCTGCTTTTGAACTCATGCAGTGGAAGCGCTGGAGACGGCGCTTCTCTGGCCAGGCACGTCACATCCAAGAGCTCCAAACCTACCTAATCCTACCAAAATCTACTTTTTTGGTAGGGTTCCTATAAATTCCACATTAGGGTCTAGAAAATCTATAATAAGAGCCTACAAAAACAAGTAGGGATTTGGTAGGTGCAGGTACCTTGAACCCCGAATCTTCGAACCTGGAGCCTGCCAGGTTTAGAGGCTTAGGGCTTACCCTAAACCCTAAACCCTAAACCCCAAACTGACCTACCTCTTTCAAGGATGCATATAAAGGAAATCATAATAAGAAACCCTAGGAAAGTCGGTCTTTAGGTGTGTTAAGGTAGGGTTTAACATGTATTTAGGATAGGAGGTTTAGGGCTTAGGGTTTCGAGTTTAGGGTTTAGGGTTTCGAGTTTCGGGTTTAGGGTTTCGGGTTTCGAGTTTGGGGTTTAGGGCTTAGGGTTTCGAGTTTAGGGTTTCGAGTTTAGGGTTTAGGGTAAGCTTGTACCTTTGCCCCCGGGGCCCGAACCTTCGGGCGCTGCACCCCAGAACTTAACCCCTTGCAGCTTTTCGAAACAGCCCAGGCTGCAGGGGTGCATAAAGCGTAAACCCTAAACCCAAACCTTCAACCCTAAACCCAAACCCAACTCTAGACCCAAGCCTAGAAGCCTAATTCGTCTTGCGAGTCTAGGGTTTAAGCGTTCCTTTGAAGTCCTTTCGCACGTCTGACTGCAAGATGTCCTAAACCCTGAACCAAAACAAACCGGAAACCCTAAGCAGTCGCTGAGGATGCGGCTTTACTGTTGGGGCGTCGCATGTTCAGGGTTACTTGGAGGTTCATGGGTAGTTATAAGTAGGGCTATTAAGTCCCCCAATATGAATTATAAGTCTAGCTACCTTACAACCCCACTAAAACTACACATGAACCTCCAAGTAAGCTTGCTTTGAGAGTTCAGACCGCTGCACTGAAGACCCGGTCGAAGGCAGAAGCTCTGACCCAAGAGTAGCCAGGCCTTGAGGTTGTCAGTAGGGCCTTACATGGAGGGTCGGGGGACTTAGTAACTAGCTATTTTATAGGCTTATAAGTATCATAACCCCAACAAGGGCCCCTTTTAGGGTACTTATAAGTCTACTTACTATCTACTTACCAAGTCCCCCGACCCTCCAAGTAGGGTTTGGGGGTCTACGGACATAATTGCTTGTAAATCCCATGTAAGTGCGGCACTTGTGACGTATAACCCTAACTCAATAACTACAAAGGATCCTCAAAGTAGCGTACTTATAACCCTCAACCCTCAGATCGATCCTACATGAATAGCTCTCTACATTAGGTTTCCTTTGGGGGTCCTTTCTATGAGGATTCCGTACTGATTTAAAGCCTAAAAGGGACCCGAATCTAGAGAAATACCCAGACAGTAGGACACCCTAAACCCTAAACTCTAAACCGTTATCGATCGTGCCGGCCGATTTCATTTACACGCTCCACGAGATCGAGCCGTCAGGATCGTAGGAGGCTCCGAGCTTTCTCGAGCACATCCTGCAAAGGACTTTTGGTTTAGGGTTTAGGGACTTTTTGTAAGGGCTATTGTAGGGAAGAGGGTGGAGGGTTTAGGGACTTTTTGTAAGGGCTGGTAGGGAAGAGGGTGGTTTAAAGCTTCGGGAGGACGGAATTAGACATTTCAGGGTTTGGTTGACACGGATTTAGGGTTGGCTTCGCGAGACCGGGCTTTAAAGAATGAAGGGGGGATGCTTCAAGCGGATTCGGGGCTTAGGGTTAAGCGAAGACGGATGCTAAACCCTAAACCCTAAACCCTAAACCTAAGGTTCTAGGGTTTAGGTCAAGGGAACAGGCTTTGGAAAACTTGAGAGCCTCAAGATCTGGTAGGGCTCGGGGTGTCGGCTTCGGGTTTAGGGTTTAGGGTTTCGGTCTCGTTTCAGAGGGCTTCAGATTCTGCCACAGGGTTAGGGTTTCATAAAAGGTTGAATGTGGGATGTAGGAATTTATGTTTCAAGGGCCTACAGACTTCAGAAGCTGAGGGCCACCCCCATCTCTCCCACACCGAAACCCAACCTGAACCCGAATGCAAGTGCTTAAAATATAAGGAACCCTAAGGAATAATGTGGCTCATTGTTCAGGCCTCTTAATTAAACCCTAAACCCTAAACTAAACTCTTCACCCAAACCCTGAACGAGTCCTTCTTAATCTTCGGATAGTTCTCGGAGATCTTCAAGACGCTTTGACAAATGTTGATGGCTGGCACATAACCTCAGATTTTTTGGTTTGGAGTTTAGGGTTTAGGGGAGATGGTCCATGTTGAATCCGAAAGCTTGCTGCTCAGCCGCGGCAGCCTTGAGCGAAAAGCATCACAACAGAGACAGGAAGAAGTATTTACTCTGTGCAGCATCCGAGGCCCTCAGCCTCACACCTTGAACTACCAGCACATCAACCAGTAACCCTAAAACTCAACTCTGAACAGTTCGACTCAACTCTGAACAGTTCGACCCCTCCGCCCCAAACGCCCATCCCAGACCTTGTAGACACCCTAAAACCTTCATTCTGCTTCTTGGGTGCATGGGCTCGAAAACAAGGCCCGAAGCCCTGAACCGGATCTGAAAACCCTAAACTTGCCATCCTGTAAAGCCTTAACCCCGAGAATTGTGTCGCCAAGAAGCGCTTTGCCTTTAGATAGTTGAAGGCAAGCCGATAGCCTGAGTGCTTTGGATGCGAATTCAGGGTTGGTTAGGCTGCTAGAGAGAGGGTGGAGGTTTTGGCTTTAGCGGTCAGGCATTCGCGGTGGGACATTGGCGATTAAGGTTAAGACTGTTCTAGTTTCGTCTCGCAAAAAATAAAATGGAATCGTAAACTTAACCCTGCAGAGCATATCTACCCAGATTGAAGACCCATGCAATCAATGCCAACCATGTCCACAACCACAAACCCTAATCCTTAAAGCGTACTCCAAAGCCGTCCAAAGGCAACACCAGAATCTACCCCTGTTCCCAAGCCCTCGCCTCCCTGAAGCCTGGAATCCCAGACCCTAAGCCACGAAGCTCCTTGCAACCCCATCGTGTCCTTGTGCGACACGTATTATACTGAAATCTAAACCCTAAGCTCTCGAAACCCCTCGTAGTTGAACCCTAACGGCAACCCTTACATGACCAACCCTTACTTGAAGGATCGTGGGACTTCCTCATGACGGGTACAAATAAGGTAACTGTACTTATAAATATTTAGAACCCCACTAAGATACTCATAAACTTACTGCTTCAGATTAAGTGCCATGATCCTCCAAGTATGACAACCTTTGCATGACACTTATACCGGACCCTAAACCCTGAACCCTTATGAAAACCCTTACTTGAAGGTTATAACTGGGGCAATAAATCCCCTAATATTGGTTTTTTTGATTAGGGTTACCCTACCTGTAAACCCCCACTTATAACTACTCATGAACCTCCAAGTACATGAACCCACCTCCCTCCGTTGAGGCCCCGACCCACCGCGGGGGATGCTTCGTTGCAGAACTCCCAGGCTTTCTCGTAGTGCGAGGCGGCATCCTAGGGTCAGGCTCAGGGGATTTACCCAGAGAGCCCGATAATTACCCCTTAATTCAGGCATATATTCCTGACAACTGTAGGCCGTGATTACTAAACCCTCAACCCTAAATCCCAAAATAAAAACTTCCAACCCCCGACACGAGAGAGCAGGCTTGCTTGAAGATACTGTCCACAAAGCCATGTTCGGAGGCAGGAGCCCAAATAACCCCAGAATCTAAATTCACGCACCCCCACATCCTGAACCCTTGAGCCATCTTAAGCCCAAAATCCACTTGTCGGGCATCTTTGTGTGCAAACGCACCCTAAACCCTAAACCCTATACGCTGGCCAACCTCCATTCCCAAAGCCGAACTGCTGTCCGGCGCCCATCTTTCCATAAACCTGATGCCCTAACCCTAGCCCCTAAGCCCTAAACCCTAAACCCTAAACACCACCTAAACCCTAAACCCTTGGCCCTAAACCCTAAACCCTAAACACATCACTAAGCCCTAAACCCTGAAGTGGGGCCTTGTAGGCTTGCTCCTTCTCATAGATCAGACCCAATTGCTCCCAGGCCTGTCAGGGGTTTTGTGCTACATACATAAATACATATATACGTACATACATGCTATGTCACCCGTAATGATGTTGTGCATATACAGCTCTACAAGTTGCACAACGAGCTTGGTTCGACCGTCGTAGTTTCACTTACAGCTGATCTGCAGTGTATGCGGGTAAATGGTAAAAGGCATTCATGCTGATGGATCGAATTCCCTGTGATGGTTGAGGATTCAGAGGGAGGATAGACTTCTCTGGCAATATTCACTCTATGGAAAACAAAACACCCAAGTGCGAACCCTGTGCCCCAAGCACTACCCAAATGTAGCTTGCCAGGCGCTTTCTGAAAATGAAACCCTAGAAAAACACACTTGGAGGTGCGTTGGTAGTTATAAGTGGGGTTACAAGTGGGGTAGGTATACCATGTTAGGGTAGGTGGGAGGGCTTCTACGCTGCGACTCATTTCGATGGACACTGCTGGCACCACTACTACTACCACTCCCCATCCGGCTCTTCCTCCTCCTGATGCAAGGCTTTTGAGTATATGTTATACAATACCTGCACCAGGAAACGTAAGAAATAGCATTGGTGATGTTTCAGGCTTCCATGTTACTCTGCAACGTAAACTTAGGGAAGTGCCTTGCCGCAGGAGCGATTGTGGTCCTGGCAAGCAAAGCTGATGTAGGTGTCGGAACTACTGTGAATACTATATTCCTTAGGGTAATACACCCGAAAACCCCGTTCTAATTGATAAGGCGCAAAAAGCTAAGTTTCAGAATCCATCGCGCCTCGTTCGGGGGTTGGTCCCTGTGTGTGTGTAGGGTTTGGAGCCTTGCGTTTAGGGCTTGGGGCCTTGGGTTCCGAACGTCCAGCTTGGACTGATGTCGAGAGGCCTTCCCCTACCACCCAATCCCTGAAACCCACTTGGAGGTTCATGGGTAATTTTAAGTGGGGTTATAAGTAAGGTAACTATACTTATAACCCATATTAGGGGAATTATAAGCCTACTTATAACTACCCATGAACCTCCAAGCAACCACTGGATCACTGTATACCTACCTGCGGACATGACATCAGCATCCTGGGTCCAGGCTAGGGTTGCAGGGTTTCGCACCTTAAGCCTGATGCCGAAGTTTTGAGGAAGTGTATGGGTGGTTGTCAAAATTATGGTCTCTTTTTGGGGTCCCTATTATAAGACGGCACCTATTATCTAGGGTACACAAAAAGGGACCATAATTTTGACAACCACCCATATGAAGCTCAAGGGCTTCAAGGTTCAAGCTCTCCTTCTAGACCCGAACCTTACAGGAACCCGTGGAAAAATCCTTTCAGCAACCTTCTAGATCCCCCAGCTGAACACCCAACACGGATTTCCCTTTGCCCCCTCAGCTCTCCCAAATTTCCGAGAGCCCCCAAGCCGTGAAATCGAAAGGGCCACCAAGATCGGAAGTTCAACCCGGGGTTTTGGGGTTTGGGGATTTATGAAGGTGTAAGTGTAAGGGTTTAGAGGATTTGGGATGTCGGGATTTAGGATATACCTTAACCCACCAGAACCTACTTTTTTGTAGAGTCCCTATAAATTCCATAATAGGATTTATAATCGGAACCTACAAAAAAGTAGGTTTTGGTAGGTTAAGGTATGGGTTTAGGATTTTAAGGATCAGCGTCGAGGGCTGACGATGTTATCTTGCCAACCTCTGCGTCTGCAAGGGTTCATCCTTAGCCCCTACTTGGGTAGTTATAAGGATGCCTTTAAGGGTCCCTTTAAAGGGACCTATAAGGGTATAGGGTTTAGGGCCTATACCCGCAAGCCCTTACAAATTCAGAAAGCAAGAGCATTCTCAAAACCCGATCGCCGGAACTATCTGCAAAAAAACCCTCAACTCTAGCCTGGACCCCAAACTCCAAGCCGTGCATTCCGGCTCAGGACTCCTAGAAACGGAGACCTGCATGGACAGCACACCCCACTTGGAGGTTCATGGGTAGTTGGGTGGTGATAAGTGGGGTTGTAAGTCGTAAGTCCCCTAATATGGGCAATAATTATAGTTACCTTACCTATAACCCCCTTATAACTACCCATGAACCTCCCGCACGAAACCCGGGTCCTTGGCCAAGTGGCAAAGCGAGCTCGCAAGGTCGTACTTTGCCTCGGGGCTTTTGTTAGGGTTTAGGGTTTAGGGTTTAGGGATTAGGGTTTAGGGTTTAGGCATTAGGGATTAGGGTTTAGGGATTAGGATTTAGGGATTAGGGTTTACTGCTTGGAGTCTAGGGAGTTTCGGTTTTAAGGCCGCTTGGTTGGCTTATCGCTGCAGATGCTCTGTTTGTTCTGTTGGCTCGGCTTCGGAAGATTCCACGATGATCTGGGCAGGATTACAAGCTTAGTACCACATATCTCAGGCGTAAAGACGTCTCAGCAGGGTGCAGAAGGACATAGCGCTCCATCCACCTCAAGCCCTAAGCCCTAAACCCCCCAAAACACCCCAAACCTGAATCTTCAGTACACCTCAAGCCCTAAACCCTAAACCCTAAACCCCCCAAAACACCCCAAAGCTGTAAGCTCCTAAACCTTAGAGGCTAAACCCCTGGAGCGCCTCATCGAAGCCCTACAGGAACAATAAAGGAACCTATGAAACCCTAAACCCTAATCCCCAAACCCTAAACTCTAAACCTTAAACCCCAAACCCTAAACCCTAAACCCTAAACCCCAAACCCTAAACCCTAAACCCCTATCCCAAAACCCCCAGAATCATCTTGGCAACCCGAAAGCTCCCAAAATGCTGAGAGGAGAAGCCGACTGGATGTAGATCTCCGCCAAGAGGAGCCATGCCCGCCTCAGGTTCCCAGAGAGCCCAATACTTGGAGGGTCGGGGGACTTAGTAACTGGTTAATTTAGGGACTTATAAGTACCATAACCCCAATTAGGGTCCCTTTTCGGGTACTTATAAGTCTACTTACTACCTACTTACTAAGTCCCCCGACCCTCCAAGTACCCCCCGTAATTAAGGAATATACCTCAAATCAGAGGGGCCCTCATAGGATAAGCTCAGGAAGATTCCTTGACTAATGGGTATTGGGCTCTCTGGGCTGTGATGGGATAATGCGAGTCTATCGAAGGCTGGTGTTGCTTGTAACTCTGGCAGAGGTACGTATCACCTTACATCCATGAGCCCGTGGACCTTCAAGCGGGTGTCTTTAAGGAGTTGCAGCCTCGGGCAAATCGTGGGTTTGAGAGTGCAGGGTGGCATCGGAACTTCAAAAAAGGAGCCGGGGAGTTGGAAGCCTTTCACCGAAGAGCTCTACAGACACCCGCAAGGCTCGACCGATGCCTAATCAACGTATGCCACATCTCGACACCAAAATTATAGACCCATAGCCCTAAACCCTAAACCCTAAACCTAAACCCTGAACCCATGTAGGCTCGACCCCCGTCATCCTGGCGCCTTTAGGAGCCGCACCCTACACCTCAGATCCTGAATCAAACGCCCCAAAGCCTTAACAACTAGACTAGGTGACTAGGGTACCTTACCCGCATGATTTTGCAAAAACTCTCAGGGCATGCCGCTCCCCCTACGACCCGAGTAGTAATTGTTCCCACCTCTCTGCATTCTATCGTCGAAGCCCTGCATCTTGGATCCAAGGAGCTCAAAGTCGTCCATGAACTCGGGATTGTAGCCTTGGCTTCGGGATTTGGGAGTTCGAGGTTCAGGGCTTTGGGTACTAGCTCTGGGGATAGGGTGTAGGCTTCGGGGCTGCGTGAAGGATCGTGGGACGCTGTTAATAATAAGGTAACTATTATATAGTTAGTTAAACAGCTAAACATACTTAGAACGCCAATTCAGGTGTTTGTAACCTTACTTAGTAAGTCCCATGATCCTCCAAGTAGGGTTTTAGTCAAGTGGAGTTGTTTGCAGGCCTAGCCCTTCAAAGGACCAACAGAAGAGTCATTCTGGCACAATCCGAGCATCGAAGTTCAAAGCGATTATACTCTGCGTCGCCTCTGCTCACTTCGCCCTAAATGCTAACAGTTCTCGTGTGCACTGACAATTCCGTGTGCTGATCGGCATCAAAAATGTTTCAAAGCGCAGTTTCACTGCCAAGCATGGCATAGGCCTTCAGCCTTACTTGGAGGTTCATGGGTAGTTAAAAGTGGGGTTCTGAGTAGCGTCACTATAATTATAAAATTATGACCCGGAGTAACCCCAGTTATAACTACCCATAAACCTCCAAGCAGACACAGAACCTGAACAAGACAAAACCCACCGTAACGGCGAAGTCTTCAACACATAGCGGATCTTCTCTATTTACATTGCACGGTTTAGGGCTTTCGAGCTGGAGGAATAGCGGCCTTCATGAGTTGCATCGGCTTTGTGGCATATTGTGGCATAAACATTATAAGGTATATAAGCATATACGGACCATGGTATTAGTATTACTGTATTACTATTGATTTTTGATCAGAACCATCATTGGGATGATTATCATCGTTGGTAATTAGTGTTTATAGCGCGCTATATATACGAAGACCCCTAGATAAGGAGTCGAGCTCCCTGAACCCTAAACCCTAAAACGAGTCCAAGCTGTCTGAGCAGCCTTTCTTCGCCAGGTCTGCGATGCGCTTGAGCTGATTTCGAGCCTTCGTCTGCTGCTTCTGGATGATCAGACCTCTTTGGACTTGGGGCATTTAAGGGTTTAGGGTTGAGGGTTGAGGGTTTAGGTTTGGGGCAGAGTTTAAGGTTTAGGGTTCTGGGTTTAAGGTTTAGAGCTTAGGGATTTCTTCGGTTTACGCTAAAAATTAAAGAACCGACACCTCCAATCGATTCAAACGTCTACAGCGTAGGGGGTTGGGAGTTGCCGGACCTTGCGACATGGCGAGCAAAGCCGGGATGTAGTCCTGCGGTCTGGCGGCACGGTTTCGGGTTTAGGGAAACGCATGCTTGGGCACCGCGGGCTGGGGAGACGACGGAAGCAGGTAGGAAAGGTGGGCGATCTAGGCAGTACTTGTTTGCACCTTGAACGGCTAACCTTACCCCTGCAGAGACGTCAAGGCAACAAGCGCGAACTTGAATCCATGACCCAATTCCGCTCATGCTCTTCCCAGCTCGAGACATGACTTGACAAAAGCCTTACCCTAAACCCTAAACCTTAAACCCCAAACCGATAAAGTCCTTCTTGTCATTGTAGATGTCCATGAGCTGGTTCAAGGCCCGCTCCACACTGGCCTTCTGCTTGGTGAACATGAGGCTCTGGCACTGATACACCTTTGCAGGCTGGGTCTTAAAGGAGCGGAAACCCTGAATGTAAACAACACAAGCCCAGAACCTAAACCCCACAGGCTTTGGGGCTTCGGAAACCCTGAACCTAAACCCGACATGCCCTGAGCCTTAACCCTACAGGCTTTGCCTCGCAAACATGCAATTTTCTAAAGCTGCCAGCCTTAAACTCCGATGCCTCCAAAACCCTGAACCCTGAATCCTCAACACAAACCCTCAACCCGAAACCCTAAACCCTGAACCCTAAACACACGCTCTGAACATTCACGAACATGATGCGGGAACTCAAGGGTCGAAATCCAAAAAGTGGAGGATGCATATGGGTAGTTCTCTAAATTAAGGTCCCTCTTAAGGCTCCTTAAAGGAATCTATGAGGTTTCTATAGGGTTTCTATAAGTGTAGTTCTTAAAATTAGGGTCCCAATTGTGGTGTCCTGTTTATACCGGTGCCGCCTTATCTTGGGTTCCTAAAGAGGGACAGGAATTTAGAGAATTACCCATATGGGCGGTTGTCAAAATTAGGGTTCCTTTTGGGGTCCTTAATATAATGCGGCACCTATTATTTAGGGTACCCAAAAGTAGAGAATTACCCATATCCAGTTTCTCGATTTGCAAGGTTCATGGATACCTTCTTAACCAGGCTCCTGCATTGGGAGCTGGTTGGTTTGGAAACCCTGAACCCTAAACCTCTTAACCCTAACCCAGGGCCCTAAACCCCTGGACCCTCAACCCCTGAACCTTGAACCCTGAGAAATTAGAAATGACACTCCCCTGTAGCCTCTATATACTTATAGAAAGCTATGCCATACCCCCAAAACGTTAATGCCAACATTGTTGAAGTTCTGAGGGCCCCGATATCACAAACTTAGCTTGGCCCTAAAGTTGAAAGGCACCCATGCTTAGAGTTTAGAGAATAAAGAGGAGTGTCCGTCGATTTGATGCCGGAATCTCTGAAACCTACACCCCCTTAAACCGAACTGCACTTGAACCCGCACTTGAACCCCCAAACAAAAGCGACCCAAAGCACACGGAGACGAGGATTCCAAGACTGCTTGTTGACCTGTCCCAGCTCCTCTGCGGAGTTTGGGATTGTGATAAAGGCCCGAAACTTGGAGGTTCATTTGTAGTTATGCGTGGTGTAATAAGTCCCTCCAATTAAGGTTTTGTAATGGCGTTATAGGGGCTTTTCGAAACGTGTTCTGAAAAGGGTCTCTATATATATATAATTATGTGGGGCTTCAGGCTTAACGTTCAGCGTTTGTCGTTTGAGGGTTCAGTGGTTCAGGCTTCAAGCACCTCCGGAGGCTGAGCACTCTACTTGACGGATCGTGGGACTTAACAACTGGGGCTATGAATAAGGTTTAGGGTTTAGGGTTTAGGGTATAGTTATAAGTACCTACAACCCCGATTAAGGTACTTGTAACCTTACTGCCAAATAAAGTCCTATGATCCTCCAAGCAGAGCTGTGAATCTTCAGGGTCTGGGGTTTCGTTAAGGAATCTTATCTTATCGCACCCGAGAGAGCCCTTATCGGAACCTTATAATACCCATAAGAACCCACATAGGCGGTTCAAAGAAACCGATGATGCTCTGGAAACCCTCAAAACCCTCAAGCGTTCAGCACACTGAAACTCATGAACCCTCAAACCGTATACCCTAGACCCCAGAAATCGCGAACTCTGAACCTCCGTTCCAAAAGCCGCGTCAAACTAAAAAACAAAACCTGCAGTCACCTTACACGCGAGGTCTGGGAACCTCAACTAAATCCTCGTGATCGCTGTGCCCTAAACCCTTACATGAAGCCCTGAAGCTCTAAGTCCGATATCCTAAAACTCAAATCGGCAACCCGCCCAAAGCCCTGCGAAAGCCTGCACCCCGAAACCCAAAACAGCAAAACCTTCCCTTGTGCTCCTACAAATCGTAAGGCCCCGAAACGCCAAAACCCTCGCCCCTTAGTCTTTAATTTTCAAAAACCCTAAACGCTTTAACTTAAAAGCCTAAACCCTGACACTTGCAATGAAACCTAAGCCTTTACCCTAACACAGCCCCTCCTTCAGCAGCTTATCAACTTCCGCCAGGTTGTCCTCAGGCGCAAGGCTTGAGCTAAAGGCCTTACTAGTTAGAGTTCCTGTCATAGATCTATTTTAGAAGGGCTAGTACTATCAGGTTGCTATAAGGCGGCTTAGCATAGTGGCTTTAATACTTACTTTTTCCTGTCAGGAGTTCTGTTCGGGCCTTCGACAAGGGCTTCCAGAAGGGCTACTGTCAGGGTGTAGTGTAGCGTATGTGGGCCAGAATCAAGTGGTGTCGGGGTGCGTTCAAAAGACTAAACTATAGCCATACGAGGAACCCTATGGAATACTAGTCTTACCACATATCCAAGCGGCTCAGGTTCAGGCTTCACGGTTTTCAGTTCTTGGTAGGCGTCGGGTTTAGGGTTCAGTTCCGGATTCAGGGTTCAGGGTTCAGGGCGCACTGGCCGACACAAGCAACACCCAGCCTCGAAACAACACAAAAAGCTTAAGAACAAGGCAATCGGTCAGCCATGAGCTCGATATCGATATCCTGAGCCCCAGCGTCCTGCACCAAGCCATGAACCCCTAAACCCTACACCCTAAGACCTCAACTCAAAGCCCGCGAATTCACGATCCCGACATGCTAAAGCCTAAAATCAGGGAACCGCAAACCTCTATAAACCCCACAAGCCCTGTACCTATAGACCTCGAAACTTCTGTGAACCATATGGGAGTTTCCGAAAATTTGGGGGGGGGGGGGTACCTTATTTTAGGGTCCTTATAATATGGATCCTATTATTCAGGGTACTATATAAGGGTCCCCTATTTTCGGAAACTCCCATATAAGACCTGTAGACTGTGTCAACATTAGGGCCCTAAAATCTTCGTTGCAGTCCCAGTGGCGTTGAGAGGCTCTGTGCCGGGATCCAAGGCTTCAAGCCCAGCATTGGGGTCGGGATTGAGGTAGATCTCCTCAAGCTCTAGGTTCAGGGTGCAGGGCTTACGGTTTAAGATTTTAGGGCGTTTAGGGTTTGGGGCTTTTGGGTTTAGGGTTTAGGGTTTAGGATTTTAGGGCGTTTAGGGCTTCTTAGGGCTGTTCTTAACGGTTATGGGTTTGGGTTTTTCGACTTAGGGTTGACATGCATGCAATCCTCTTTTCTCGTTCTGGGATTCCCCAGGCAGACTTGCCTTTAGTAGGGTCTGGGTTTTTTGGCTTGGGGCTTTGGGTCTAAGGATCTTCACTTTTGAAACGTGAATCCGTTCAACCGCCTCAACTCGAAACCTCAAACCCTCAACCGCGGAAAGCTGAAATCCAACTCAACCAACTTCAAAAGCCCTAAACCCTAAACCCTAAACCCTAAACTCTCAATTGAACTGCAACTCTGACCCCTTAAACCCCTTCACGAACGAAGGCCCGAAACAAAGATCCCAGACCGCGAAAGAACCCTAAAACCCCGAAAGCCCTAAAGAACCCTTGGACCCCATCAGAGCTCTATCAGAACCCCTATAACAACCAAGGAACTACAGAACCTGAAAAGAACCCTATCATGAAAGAACCCTGTAAGAGCCCTATAAGAACCTTACAAGAAAAATGATAGAACGCTACAAGAGCCCCCGTAAAAACCTCATAAGAAACCTATAAGTACACCTATAAGCCCTTAACCCTAGACCCTGAACCCTAAACCACAGACCCTAAACCCTAGAAAACACTAAACCCAAGACCCACTCAGAGGACCCTTTAAAAGAACCCTACGACATTCCGCCCAGCGTCGATCATGTGTGTGAGCGCCTCGACCCGGAAGTCCGGGTCCCGTCGTGCGAAGTTGAGCTCAACTAAAGCATCCTGCTGCTTGCCTCAGGGTTTTGGGGTTTAGGGGCTGAGGGTTTAGGGATTTACGGGTTTAGGGGTTGGCGGTTCAGGGTTTAGGAATGGAGGTTTAGGGATTGAGGGATTGGGGTTTAGGGGCTTGGGTGTCACATAGGGTTCACAGCTCAGGTCGAGGCGTTTCCGGTCGTACTCGACTCCAGAAGACAACCCTGGAAATCATCGAATATAATTTGAAACACCATTGTCAGTAGATGTGTCCATAGGAATGGAACTACCACGGGTGCTGCTGAACCCTAGGCCGTAAAGCCTAAATTTAGGATCTGGATCTGGTGTTTACGACGTCGTGCTAGGACCTTAAGCCTTAGGATTTAGGATCGGACTTCAAGATTTGGGGTTCGGCCTTGGCCTACAATCAAGGGGGCCGTAATAACTAAACTCGAGCTTTGCTGGTTTTTGGAGCCCCCAGGAATAGCATGACGAACTAGTCCGACCTCTACTTGGAGGTTCATGGGTAGATATAAGTGGGCTTATAAGCAGGGTAACCATACTTATAACCCTAATTAGGGGACTTATATCTCTACTTATAACTACCCATGAACCTCCAAGTACTCTACTTTAACACTCTCGAGCTTCTAGCGCGAGGACGACATGATCATGGCTGCTCCTTCTGTTGCTGACCCAGCACGCTCAACCATACGGTTTATGATATAAAGCCTGCATTACCCACAGTAAGGAATGTACCGTAATTCCCATAGTTTAGGGTCCTTAAAATAATGCAGGATTTATATCATCAACCGTAACCCTTTGAGGTCCATCGGATCCGATGATTAGGATGGATATATATATATATATATATATATATATATCTATGGGGCTTCGCATAGTACTGTAGGCATGTAGGTTAGCATTTGGGAAAGTATATGACTATTAGGTGTTTGGATCCTCAGGGTGAGTTCACAATCTTTACACCACGAAAACTACAACAACAGGACGCTGAAACCCTGAGTGTTTCTAGGGCACCCAAAAGGACATAAGCATGAGCAGTTTACAAGGATATCCCTACCTTATACCCCAAACCCTAAACCCTTAATCTCCGCCCTCCTCTCACCCACAAGAAAGACAATGAAAACAAACCCGAAGCATATTCAAGCAGACCCTAAGCCCTAAACCCTAGCGTAGTAAAACACAACTTGACAGCACTCATAACAAAATAGTAGTATTCGTCTATCCGGACCCTATACCCCTTCAAATACACAACAAACAAGCCTTATTGTAACTCTTGTAGTTAAGGTACGTAAGCCGCCTAAACCCTAGCACCCAAAGAAAAAACGAGGCCCCCCACATCATGAACCCTAGCAGCCCATAGTAGAACGCGTTTAAAGGATCCCGAAAACCCATGTCTAACCCCAAAACCTAAACCATAAAAAACGAGGCGCTGATCCAGCGGTAGTAGGTACCGCGGCAGAATCGAAGTCCAGCCTCACGCTCCGGGGAGCGAATGCAGGCCTGCAGCTGTGGCGGGAAGGGTTTGGGGTCTAGGGTTTAAGGGTCCTGGGATCTAGGGCATTTGGTTTGGGGTCTAGGGGTTTAGGCTTCAGGCTTTAGGGCGTAGAGGTTTAGGGTTGAGGGTTTTGGATTTTGGTTTAGGATGTAGGGCTTGGAGTTTAGGGTTTAGGTGGTTTAGGGGCTGAGGGTATAGGCGGTTCAGGTTTCCTTACCCGGAAAGAATGGCTAACCTTGTTTAGCACAGTCTAGATGCCCCAGTAGCCCCTTTTTCATAAGTTAGGACGCCCTTTTTCCTACTATACGGCTTCAACAAGGGGACCCACATCAAGAAGGGCAAACGGGTTCTACTGGGGGACCTAGTTAGTAGGATTGTTTGTAGCAGCCCCTCAGCTCTTCTTTGATGGGTATAGGGTGTTTGGGGTTTAAGGTTTACCTTAACCCTGAGTAACCTACCTTTTTAGGGTTCCCTAATATGATTTCTTTATATAAGTCCTTAAAAAGGTGGGTTATTTGGGGTTAAGGTTTAGTATTCAGCGGTCAGGGGTTCAGGGGAAAGGGGTTGAAGGTTCAATCCTTCTTACGCCTTGTCAACCGGAAAGTGGTCTGCAAGGGGCCCCCTGAAAAAGGCTGGTTGGAAAATGCCCAACGAGAGACGCTCGAAGTTGAAAAACAGACTGCTTCCCTTGAGCTTAAATCATATCTAGGCCAGGACATCGTGCGCTCAGGTGAAACTTGAACGCAGGCTTAGCCCTAAACCCTGAACCCTAAACCTCAAGCTTTAATCCGTAAGCCCAAACCCTTACAACAAAGCTTTGAAACGGAGCATTGATTCTGAGTCGCCTTCTCAGCGGCCTGGAGATACCTCGGAAAAAGCAACTTTAGGGCTCAGGTTGTTGGGGCTTTTTTGGAATTGGGGTTTAAGGGTGCTTTAGCAACCCTGGGGCTCTTTGAAAAGCATCGAAGCTCCTAAGCCTTGAAAGCCTTCCGAAGAGGCCGAACCACGAAGCCCCCCTTGGTTGCTGAGTTCAACCCCCCCCCAAAAAAAAAAAAGTACGCTGCTTTGCCCTTATCCCGATCCCCGAACCGGACCCTAATCCCGACAACCTACACACTCCACCCCAATCCCGAAACCTTGCACCCAAGCCTCTATAAAAAAAAACATGAAAGCCACGCAGTCACAGAACCCTTACAAAACTCTGAATTCAATGCAAAAACAAAACCGTGTTTCAAAAGCAAAAACAAAACCCTGTGTCAAATTGCAGAGCCAAAGCCTGCTTCAATTTGCGAAAACGAAACCCTGTCTGTAAATGCCAAGAACAGAATACAGGACTCCATAAAGTTCTGGAAATTCTTTGGGCCCAGGGCTTGCGCACTTCCTTTGGTGCTCTTTTGGGGGTCCGGTTTAGGGTTTAGGGTTATATCGGGGTCGGGTTCATGTTTGGTTGGGGTACGGTAGTCCGGTAGTCGACCTTCTGGGTGCTATCATCATCATGAAACCTTGCAGTTTCCGAAACATCGAGGAACGTGACCACGATGATTTCATGGCTAGCTTGCTCGACAAGGTCTAATTCGCATGTGGTGCCCTCTAATGATTTCAGTGACGATGACGACGACGATGACGATGGCGAGAACCTGCCTCACGATCGTCGATACTGAGAGAAGATCGAAAACGATGAGCTTCATCGATTTGCTCTCCGTAAATCCGAAACCCTGAACCCTCAAGCAGAGCGCTAGCTTCGTTTCCGCGGATCCCTCAATGAAGGCACCCCTGACATGTAGGTATGACTTAGACCCACTGGAATTTGGATTTAGGGTAATAGGACATTTAGGACGTTGGGCTCAAGCACGGTGGAAAAAGACGCGGAAAAGACACTGCGAATTTGAATAAAATGACAGGTTCAAGTTTCAGGGCTCGGGTTTTCTGTTTGAGGGTTCCGACCCTAAAACCGAAAGCTCTTGAACCCTAAACCCTGAAACACATCAACGCCAAATTGCCAAACCCTACACCCTAAAACCCTTAACCCCCAAACACCAAACTCTGAACCCGCAAATCACTGCAGAACTCCTTACATGAATCATGCACCCTGAACCCTTTAACCTAAAACCTAAACCCTAAAGCATCAGACTGCTATATGGTTTAACTACTTGTCCAGTAGCCTTAAACAACTAAAGGCTTACCTTTTGGATTAAATAGGATGATCGTACCACCAAACGATTGCAGGTTCCCTACTCTAGGGATTAAATAGAGGTTATCGCACCCCAAAACGACGAAAGGTTACATACTCTACCACTACGTTTAAACTTCCCGATCGCAACGGAGCGACTTTGGAGCATCGCGCAGGCGCCCCGCACGGCGAAGCAAGAAAATCCTGAGGAAGACTCTGAAGTGTCGCAATGGGCTTCCATGGCGCTTCATGAGGTTGTTCACAGGGCTTCCTTCGGTTTTCAATCGTTTTCATAGGTTTTGAATTCAAGAGTTCCATTGAATCGTTTTCATAGAATTCAAAAGTTCCATTGAATCGTTTTCATAGGTATTGAATTCAAAAGTTCCATTGAATCTTATGGGGTGCTTTTGGCGTTTACAGAACCCCGCAACCGGGCCCCGTTGACTTGATCGTCCCCAGCTACGAACTTTGGATTTCGAGAGTCCGGATCCCAGGCGTCAGGGTACTGGAGTCCGAGTGGTGTCCTGTCCATTTGGGGGCTGCCGGCACCGTAACAAAGTTAGTTAGTTAGTTAGTTTTGGAGTCAGAGTGTGGGCTTAGGGCTTCGGGATAAGATTTTGAGATATACGGGTTTGAGGTGCAGGAACCCTAAACCCTAAACCCCGAATCGTAGACCACAACGCTGGACCCTACACCCTAAACCCGAAACCCCAAATCCTAGACCCCTAAGCCTGAATCCTGAACCCGAAACCCTAGACCCGAGTCCCAACTGCCGCCCAGAGTCAGCTTGGACAGGGCTGTGTAGTTGCACGGCTTCTTCTCCAGAAGAGCCTGGCGAGAACAGACAACCCAGACCCTCCATCACCGTTTGGAGTCTAGGGTTTGGGGGGTCCTAGATACGTATAAATTGGGGGGCCATATACCCTTCTTTTCATGGTAGACAAAAGTGGAAGAGCTTTCAGGCGTAGTCAACGGAAGGCTCGAAAATCGTTTTTGGAAACCTTCGAGATATGTGATATCGCAACTTGACAGGAGATGTAGGCTTACAACCCTCCGTGAGCTCCTGAATGCTTGGAACAGGGTTCTTTTTCAGGGCTCATTTGGGATTTCACAGGGCTTGATATACGAGCTTTAAGTAGCCTCAATGAAAATCTGTGTGTGCTTTTACGGGGGTATGCTGTGCGATAATCTACGAACTATCCCTGACAGTACTACTAATTCTTGAGGCCTCTATGTTCATTTGATAGGATCTTGCTCTTTGTTTAGGGAGATCAAACTTTCGAAGAACCAGCACATGAGCTAAGAAAGAAACACATCCACAAGGCAATCGTTCCTCAACACGGCTATGATTGGTGCCTTTTAACCTCCCAATAGAATCCTATATCCCTCGGTAGCATTGCCCCTCATGCAGGTTGCAGCTCACATGTGCATAGAACCTGCAAGGCATGCTCCCTGCCGTCTCGGAAGGGAGTATCGGAATTCCGTTCGTGGTACAGCTACTGCCCAACCCACAAACCCTTAAACACCAACTTCCCAATCCTTTAATGTTTGACGCTTAAGCCCAAAACTCTAACCCTTAACCCCTAAACCCGGAAACTCTCGAGCTCTAAACTCCTAAACCCTAAACCCCGAAACCCCTAAACCCCTAAATCCTAAACCCCAAAGCCCTAAATCCTAAACCCTAGACCCTACACCCTAAACCCCTAAATCCTAAACCCTAAACCCCTACAGCCCCTACGGCAGCAGGCCTGGTAGTAGAAGGTGGCATCCTTGTACCTTGGAAACTCCAGGGCTGAAACTCCTGAAAGTGGGAGCCCTCGGTTGCAAGTTTTAGGGTTTAGGGTTTAGGGTTTAGGGTGTAGGGCTGAGGGTTTAGAGTGTAGAGTTTGCCGTAGAGTGGCGCATAAGCAGAAATCTCTTGCGACAGAGTAATTTCGAATGCGTCGTAGTTTGACGATTGGCCGTTGGAGCCTGATTGTGGATGGCTCTTTCTTTTAATTCTCCTACCCCACGCCGTCTAAGGCGGCCAAACCACCACCCAAGGGTTAGCACCTAAACTCATTCCATGGTTTTCTCTATTTCTTCAGGCAGGGCAAGAACAGGGCAGGGCAGGGCAGGGCCGCAGCAGCAAGGGGGGCCCAGGGCGTCCAGGGGGCCTTAGGGGAGCCCAAACAGCCAACCACCCCCAAGGTGAAGGGCTTGGCGGGTTTAGGGTATTTACTTTGTGAAGGGACCAGTACTGGTCCTGAGGAGAACCTGCTCCGTCACCGGGCCTGACGTGGGTGCTACCGTCCCCATGGCTGTGGAGTTGGGTCGCTCTGCGCCATCGAGGTCGAGGGGCTTAGGCGCCGCCCACCCACGGAGGTAGGCCGCTGAGTTTAGGGTTCAGGGTGTGGGGGTTTGGGGTTGAGGGTTTAAAGCCGGGTTTGAAGATAAAGGACTCTGGAATTAACACTTAGGATTACCAAATTACTGTGCTCACCGACCCCTGCACTCCACCTGATTCCAGAATCCCCTAAGTCGCCGGATCCCACCTTATAGCCTCTTTATGGTGGAGGGGGTGCGGGGGCGGATGATTCTGGATCCGTAAGTTCAGGGCCTGAGATTCCGGCTTACATGTTGTCTTGCAGACAACTAGCAACAAGACTAGTCCTCAACAAGGGTCATAGTCGTCAGCGTCCTCGCCGCTTTCACAACCCCTCCCAGCCCCTGGACCTCAAACTCTTAACTCACTGCGTCCATGCACCAAAACCTTTGACTTCCAGACCTATACGACCGTCCAGCCTATGGTCCTCTGGAAGGAACAACAAAGCCCTGACTCAATAGAGATGTGGGTGCTGGAACAACACGGACAAGGACTTTGGACTTCGGACTTCGCGGTTATCAAAGGTCAGAAATCTCATCTTCGCAGCTCAAGTCCCTAAACTCGGATATGAATGGCCCAAGTCGCTCTTGCGCCCCGCCATCACTCCTGCCACCTTGCGCAGCCAGCATCATGTTCCTGGGTGGGCCACGACTAATGAAGACCCCAGTCAACGCAGTGGCCGGAACTGGACATATCCCATGCAGCTATTCTCTCCCCCTCCCTCCCTTTCTCGGTCTCCCTCCCTCCTCCTCCCTCTCCCAGACAGAGAGAGACAGAGAGAGAGAGAGAGAGCGAGAAAGAGAGAGAGAGAGAGAGGAAGTTAGAGCTGACGAGACGGCAAGACCGAAAGAGCGTAAACAGAGAAGCAGGCAAGCATCTGTACCCAAGCCGAACTGAGACTCAATCCTGCACCCTTCACAAATTCGTATCTGGGGCTCCAGTGATGTGGAGAATGCTTTCGGGACCAGTTCTTGAGAGTTTTGGTTTTGAGTTTTAAGGTCAGCCAGTCAAAAAACTAAATCCGCCTCAGGGCGTGGAAAGGCAAAGGTGGCTCAGGTTTAGGTCTGCTTCGAAGGATTGAGGCTTTACAACCACCTACAGAAATCCGCCAAGCCTCCCCCCGACTCAGCACTCCAAAACAAAAATCCCAAGCAAGACTGAAACGATGCCGCTCTGCATACAAGAAGGAATGATCGAATCATGTCGTAACACCATATGCAAGAGGCAAGACAATTGACATTGTAAGCACTGAGATACTAGCACTGATAATAATCCTAGTGCGGCACGTGCGTCAACTCCGCCATCAGCATCGAAGCCTCTTCGTTTGAGGGGTCGACCTTTGCCGAGGCATCACATTACTGCAGACCTTACCCGAAAGCCTAAACCCTGCGAGCCCGAAGGACCAACTGTGAAACATGTGCACCGAGACCTATCACCTGGGAACCTCAGTCCAAAAATGCAAAACTTCTGATCAGATCAAGGCTTTGTTGGTACTCGGTGGGCAAGCACTGGCTCGGTACTCTTCAACTCTGTACCCCCAAGCCTAAACCACTGACCCTAAACCAAGCCCACGTAGCACTGCATGCTTTCAGTTCGAAGGACCTTTGTCCACCCCGTGCAGCCGAGAGGCCCGCAGCAATGTCATCAGCTGCTTTTCAGAGACATCTAGCTCGTTCTTGTGCAAATGGATCCTGGACTTGACTCTTCAACACCTGGATGAACCGAACCCTAAACCCTAAACCCTAAAACCCTAAAACCCTAAACACTAAAACCTCCACCCATTTCGGATACGGCTTGGGGTTCAAAGTCGAAGCTTTGACGGCTGTCCTTGCGAGGGCGAGGATGCTCTTCTCATGGGCATCGTCGTGGCGCAAGGTCTCCCCGTAGTAGCCTCGTGCTGCCGAGACCCAAACCCTGAAGCACAGGACCGGGCCGGACCGATCTTTGCAAACTTCGCCGAATACAGAGGCCTCAACAGATTACCCGTATTCGTCCCTTGGGGTTCCTCATTATAGTAATATACTTCTATCTTTAGCCAGGGTTCCTTGCTATACAGTAGAAGCCAAAAAGTTGGAACCTCAATATCCTCACGCCCTTAAGGTAGAGCATAGGGGATCCTAGCACAAATCCTCCTAAACCCATGTTCCAACTTTCTGGGGTTCACTGTAGTTATAGTATACTTATACTATAAAACGCAGCCCAGGAGCCTCTTCGAGTTATGAAGGCCCCTAATAGGGCCCCAAAAAGCACATCAGCAAAAAGAAGGATAGGGATATCCCATATAAAGCCCCTTATAATGAAGCCCAATACGGTAGGGATATCCCCATAGAATGCTTATGCTTATGTGCTTTTGGGGGTCCCTAAAGCAAAGCATTCTCTCAGGCTTTAGGGTTTAGGGTTTAGGGTTTGGGTTTTAGGGTTTGGGGTTTAGGGTCTAGTTTAGGGTTTAGGGTTTAGGGGTTTAGGGTTTGCGATTTTTACATCAGTAGTAATACTAGTAATTGCTATGATGATCATGATTATTGATATTGGCGCCTTTTATTGTTGTCATTCTTTTTGCTGCTGGCATTACGGTATCCCTCCCAACACCGAAGCGTAGCAAGCGAGGCGACAGGGCTGGTTCAGAAACCCTAAGCCCTGCAAGTTCTGCCCGCCCTACACACTGAGACCCGACACCCGAAACTCATGTGGTTCAACCACACCAGGGCATAGCAGCATGTACATGGATGCATGCACGCATACATACCCACCAACCTACCTACCTGCATACATACTGGCTGACTGGCTGACTGACTGACTGACTGACTTGCTGGCGGCATCTCATGTACTTTCTCCGGTAAAGAAAACACCGATTGAAAAAGTTTGGGGGGCAAGAATCACTGGCTGAACCTAAACCCCAAACCCTAAACGCTAAACCTTAAACCCGAAACCCCAAACCCAAAACCTTGAACCCTAAACCCGTCGAGTGGCCCACAGCATACTCTAAGTTGCGCTCCCGGGTCTCGTAGTACTCACCTGCATGCCGCATGTCGTTGCTTTGTTTCGGACTTAGGAGGCTCATGGGTAGTTATGTGGAGATATAAGCAGTGGGGCTGTACCTCCAAGTAAGGTTTGGGGTATGGGTCTGAGGCTTGGGGTTTAAGGTGTAGGTTTTCAGGTTGCGGGTCTACCGTTAAGGATTAGTTCTGTGTGGCATGTAGAAACTAAGTTTGGAACCCAAGCTCAGGATTTAGGGCTTAGGGGTTCCAGCGTTCCGGTCCCAGGGATCAGAATGACAGAATATAAATCTCAGGGAGCCCCGCGCAGCTAATGCTTGGATATCTGGGTGGGGGGAGGGGGGGCTAGTGAGGATGTCGGGCTACTCGGTTCTTGTTCAGGAACCTACTTAGAGTAAGTTACCGCTTGGCAAGGAAAGCAGCAAGAAGGCATCTTACTTACCATGAAAATCTGTATTGTAAACTTGATAACCTTGAGAACGCCGAGTCAGTGCAGGGCTTCTCTCCTCCTATCAGTTGGCCTGTGGCCCCCAAACGCTCGAACTAACTCACGCACCTAAACCCTACACCCTGAAGCCCTGGACTTTCTCTTTGAACTTTGCTAGAAGGCCAACGAGTAGGGAACGGGATCCAGAATATTGAGCTGTTCGTGTTCAGGCTTGGGGCATAGGATTTGCCCTTAGGGCCTTAGGCTTTTAGGGCTCAGGGGTGTTTTTTGTAAGGCTCAGGGTTTAGTTGTAGGGCTTTGTGTTGCTTCCCAAAATACTCTAGTTCTTGAAGATCCCAAAGGTAGCCGCAAGGTTGCTGCGGTGCTGAAATCCAACCAAACCCTGGATCCAAAAACCCCAAAGTCCTGAAGCTCCAAATCTCCAGCCGCAAAATACGACATCCCAAAGCCTTACAGCATGAACCAGAAGCGATAATACCTTAAACCCTCGACAGTGTAACGCTGAAACCTGAAAAGGCCATGCAGCCCCTAAATCCCTTGAAGCACTAAACCTCTGTAGGCACCCTTAAAGGAACCATGGAAACGGGCTCTAAATCTCGCGCCTAGCATGAAGTTCAGCTCCGCGCTCTCCTGTCGCAGCTGTCGCAAAGTCTCCTCGTCGTCAGAGCGCACCTGCATGTGAGGGTGTGAGTTAGGGTTTTTAGGGCTTTTAGGGTCGAGGCTTCAGGCTTTAGCAATGTTTAGCATTTGTGAGTTTCCGAAAATGAGGGGTACCTTGTTTTGGGGTCCTTATAATAAGGATCCTACTATTTAGGGTACTATATTAGGGTCCCCTATTTTCGGAAACTCCCATTTAGGGCTTAGGGGATTTTGGATGGACAGGTTGAGGTTCGGGCTTTGAGCGTTTTCGTGGGGATGGGAGCAGTGTGAAGTGTTTAGGGCTTTAGGGTTTAGGGTTTAGGGGTTTAGGGGTTAGGGTTTTAGGGTTTAGGGGTTTCGGGGTTAGGGGGTTAGGGTTTTAGGGTTTAGGGTTTGGGGGTTTAGGGGTTAGGGTTTTAGGGTTTAGGGTTTGGGGGTTTAGGGGTTTTGGGTTTAGGGTTTGGTTGTTTGGACAGATCGGGCTTGGGCCTACAGAAAATGTTTTGGGTCTGAAGAGATGCTTGGGGGCAAGGGCTTGGGGTTTGGAGTGCAGGGTTTCAAGCTTGGGGTTTACTTGGAGGTTCATGGGTAGTTATAAGTAGGGTTGTGATTCCCCTCATATGGGTTATAAGTATAGTCACCCTACTTATAACTCTACTTATCATTACCCATGAACCTCCAAGTAGACCCTAAACCCTAAACCCCCTAAACGCTATAGAACCCTGAAAGGAACCCTTACACTTACCCATGAACCTCCAAGTAGGGTCTCATTCGACAAACCTTAGCTTTTAGGGCCCCAAAAAAGCACATAAACAAAAATAAGGATAGGGATATCCCATATAAACCCCCTTAAAAGGAAGCCCAATAAGGTAGGGGTATTCCCACAAGATGCTTATGCTTATGTGCTTTTGGGGTCCCCAATAAACCCTAAACCCTAAACCCCAAACCCTAAACCCCAAACCCGAAACCCCCAAACATTAAACCCCAAACCCTAAACCCTAAACCCCCAAACCCTAAACCCTAAACCCTAAACCCCCAAACCCTAAAGGCCCTAAACCCCAAACCCCAAACCTCGGGCTTAGGGAGCGAGGATCGAGCTGCTCAGAGCTCCGAGGTCTGTTGGGAGCAACTTTTGTTGGGTTTAATATGGGGGTTTCCGAAAATAGGGGACCCTAACATAGTACCCTAAATAGTAGGATCCTTATGATAAGGACCCCAAAATAAGGTACCCTCATTTTCGGAAACTCCCATATAAGGGCCTGAATAATTAGAATAGGATTCCTTCAAAGGGTTCCTTAAAGGGATCTATAGTGGTGTTCTATGATATGGGGGCCTTAATAATTAGAATAGGATTCCTTTTAAAGGGTTCCTTAAAGGGATCTACAGTGGGGTTCTATGATATAGGGGCCTTAATAATTAGACTAGGATTCCTTTAAAGGGTTCCTTACAGGGGTCTACAAGGTAAGGGATCTATAGTGGGGTTCTATGATATAGGGGCCTTAATAGTTAGAATAGGGTTTTGGGGCCCATTATACCATAATGATAAAAAGGAACCACCAAAATAAAATATTGGTAATTAATTAGGCCCCTATATCAGGGTTCTTCTCGGCGGCTGTCTGTGGGGCCTTCCTTTCTGCCGCTTCTCTTCTGTTAGCGTTCCAAGCGTTGCTCAACGCGGCCCTCATGCGCATCTCTCGCATGTTGGGATCGGGAAGGTGCGCTTGGGACTGCCAAGAAAATGTGTCCTTTTCAGACGGGCCGGTAGGGAAGGACTTGCATGCCACCCCAAGATCCAAGATGCACCCCGCAGCCTCCACGATGTCCCGGACCAGCCACCTGAAAGCTTGCAGCGGCATCAGCTTTTGAAGAAGCTCTTCCAGCCGCTGCTTCTTCTGCAGCCGCCGGGGGACGTTGCGCTTGCCTTGCAATCTTTCTTTGAAGATGGACCGGCCAGATATCTCGCTAAGTTCCAAGCAACCGCCCTGGAGGCAAAGCTTTTGCCTCCGCCGGTTCCACGCGCAACTTAAACTTGTGCACTGCCGGCAGAAGCAACGTGAAGAGGGAGCGGAGCCAAGTGAACGGCTCCTTGTAATGCTTTCCCTAATATTTACTAAGGCACCCTAACAAGAACAGCACCTAAAGAAAGCTGGTCGGTGCATCGTTCCCTGAAGCTTAAAGCCTGAAACCCACAGCCTCATCATGCTAGATCCTAGACCACAGGATAGCTAAAATAGCCCCATCTCAGCCCACAAGAGCCCCGAAAACCCAACAAGGCCCCCCGCACAAAGCATCAGAAAAATGACTGTTGAACAAACTCCACCTGGGACAGGAGCTCGTTGAGGAGGTCTCTTGCCTGCAGCAGAAGAAGACCGAATACGTGGTCAGGGCTTATTTAGAGGCCTGGATGCAAAAACGAAGCTTTCTGCCGATTTCTTTTTAGTTCGGGGGAGGGGCTGGGGGTTGAAACTAAAACTACATTGCAGTAGGGATTCCTCAGAAAAAACTGTAAGTACAGCAACCGCATGAACCTCGTGAACACCTAGGAATTGCGTTGCTAATTACGCTGAGCCACTGGCTAGCACTAAACCCTAAACCCTAAAACCACTAAACCCTATCCTGAGCGCCAAGGGTACAAATCGAGGATTCCGGCGGCGCATTAAGGATTGAGGGATCGGGGCCTCTCCACACTGTAGCACTATTCTTGCGGTTCGGGTCCAGGGTTTCGGGTTTTAGTGTTTGGGGTTGTATTGTTTGCATTTTAGGGTTTAAAGTTGAGGGTTTAGAGTTTAGGGTTTTGGGTTTAGGGATTAAGGCTTAGGGCTTGGCAACTGACTGAACATTCATGTTATTGTGATGATTCACTGATGATTATACAGGGCTTACATGCGAAGCTTTCGGATCTGAACGTGGGGCTGGCGACCCGAAACCCTGCCAAACGGTAGTTTAGACCCCAGAAGCGCGAGCCTGAAAAGTAGCAGCCCAAACCCTGTACGCAGAGAGACACGCGCACACAAAGAAGCCGGCGCCCGAATTGAACCTTGCCGGTCAGACACAGAAGCCAACAAAAACCGGCAAAAGGTGATGTCTGGCTTGGTACACGAGGATGATGAGCGATTCAAAACTGAATTGCCTTGACGCTTCAAAGCTCTGGCAACCCCAAACAGCAGTTCAAAGCCCAAAACCCAGAGCCTCCAAAACCCCTTTTAAGGAATATACCTTAAATCATAATAGGATCCCTTATATGATTTAAGGTATGTTCCTTAATTCCCTTATAGATCCCTTTAAGGAGCTCTTTGAGGATCCCTTATATGATTTCAGGTATATTCCTCAATTAAGGGGCCCCTTGGAGGCTCTGGGAACCTCCCGAGCCTGATGAAACCAAAAGAACGACACGTCCCTAGAAACTCCAAAGGCCGAAAAAAACAAAAAAACGAAGGCCCTGACGCCCGTGATCCCCACACACCTGCCTATAGAACCCTTATAAACCAACGAGAACCCATATAGCACCCTTCCGGAAACCCGATAGAACTTTTATTGACCCCAACCCTAAACCCGCGCCTAGAGCCCGAAAACCTAACCACCAAACCTTCAAGAGCCGCCCAAAACAAAGGCCCTAAGCAAACCGGGGCCTGCCGCAAGCAGTCGGAGCACTGTGGCACGGCCCCGGTCATGCCTATAGGTGTCAAGTTTCTAGGGCTTCTGGACTGTTTACTGTGTTTAAGGTTCGCTTAGGGCTGCTATACGGATCTTTTCGGGTTCTTGAGTTCTTGTAAGTTCTCAAAGGATTATTGCAAGGTTCTCATCGGCTCTTAACGGGCTGGAGCTCCAGTTATAATGTGAACTCTTAAACATGATCAGGTCGTGGTAAGGGGTGTTGCGGGCCCCTGCCTCCTGAAGGTTCTTATGATCGAAGCATTTGGTCTGGAAGGTGGGGTTTTAAGCGGGCCTTGTGGCTTCTCCGATGGTGAGTTTTGGACCGTCGTGTTGCTGACAGTGAATAGGGTTTAGGGTTTAGGGTCTGGGGTTTAGAGTTTAGGGTATAGGGTTTAGGGTGTACGATCAACAAATCTTCTCTTCTTACCACGGCCTTCGGATCAAAACCCACCTTGGAGCTGGTCAAGCAGGGCTAGATGCCGGTCGAACGTTGAGGCGAGTCATGCATTCGACCAGAAATTTATGGAGACTAGCCACGGGGAAGGCTGGAAGCATCGCGAGAGATGGGACCGGAAACTGGGGCTTCTTCCGCCAAGACTTCAAGACACCCTAAACTCACAAGATTTCCAGCCGCCATGGGCACAAGATTCCCGAACCCTTATGCCATGACCCTTGCACAAGGCAAGGAACCACCGGTGACGTTTGCACGGCTGTCGGCATAGTCGCTGTGCACCTGCCAAGACTGGACAAGATGCAAAACAAGAACATCGGGAGGGTTTCTGCTGAGGCATATAACTTGACCCCCCCTTTTTCGGAGAAAATGAATGGCTCGCCGCCCTGCGCTCCCTCCGCAAGACCTTGCGGCACAGATGGTAGATTTACCCAAGCTGGGCTAGAAAGCTCAGCACAAAAACCTTCTAGAACAGGCTCAGAACAACATGGTTTCCGCTACATTTCAGCCTTCGCCTTAAGCCCTCGACCCGGAAGTTCTGAACCTTGAAGAATAAACGGAAATCCTGAAACCTATGAAAAGGGCAAATGCTTTCACGCACAAAGGAGCCGTAAGAACAGTTGCGCATATCGGAGTCTCACACAGGGAAAACGGGGGCCGCGTAAGACATTAGTTAGATAAGACAAGGTCTGCAGGTTCAGGGCCTGGGGTGTCGGGCTATGATGCTGAATAAATTTGAACGACAGCATTCCGAAGAATCTGCTGGCCGCCCCCCATGACCGCGCCTTTGCAAGCTGCACCAGCGTGTCCACCCGATACTTGGATGTCTTGAAGCTCTCTTCCATGACGACCTAAGGCTCGAGACTTACACGCCCAAGGTCCAAGAACCAAAACTGCAAAGCCCTAAGCCACACAACCTGAAAGTTAGGGATGAGGTGGTAGCAGCAGAGGAGATGGAGGAGGAGTGGTAGTAGTAAAACCGCAGTATATGCTGGTGTATTTGCCAAGATGTTCCAGCTGCTTCGGCGTGATTTTTTTAGTAGACCAGATGGCCTCAAACCCCTCTCTCTCACAGCGCGCAGAAACGAGGGCAGCAGCCTAACGTTTTCGCCAGCGTCGGCCCAGCTGTTTACTGTAAGGGCCTTAATAATTAGAATAGGATTCCCTTGAAGGTTCCTTAAAGGGGTCTATAAGTAGGGTTCTCTGACATAGAGCCTTTACTAGGGCTTCGGTGCCCAATTATACTATACTGATAGGGTATAGGGGTGTAGTATGCTTTCATTGAATTATACCAAGGAAGCTCCCAAAATAGTATAGATAATTATTTAGGCCCCTATAGTCAGCACATTCTCTTTTCCATGAGGCTTGCTGCTGGAACGAACTGCTACTGGTGCTGTTCCTACCAGCATACGGCGACCAGACTGATTTCGCGATTGAACTTAATCATGCATAAAAAAGAATCCACTCCGGAAAAATTAGTACATGCACAAACTGAAAGCAACCGGGTCGCCTGAAGAGCATCATCGAGCTCTTTGATGGCATCCTTTTCAGCGCCAGCATCAAAGGTTTAGGGCTCAGGGTTCAGGGCTTAAGCTTCAAGGCCCAGGTTTCAGGGCGTTGGGTTCAAGTATTCACTTTCGATTCTAGCGTCTGGGGAGCAACCTTGTCGGGACCCAAGCCAGAGAACCAAAGCCATTGATGTAAGAACCTGATTAAGAAACCTTGGGCCTTTATTAGGGTTCCTTATATGAATCCTAATATATTGGGGGTCATAGGGCCAGGGTTTCTTAATCAGGTTCCTACATTAAACCTAGGGCTTGCAACTCTAAGCCCCAGGCCTTGAACTCTGCAATACTGCAGGCTACCCGCAGAGCATTGTGATTTCATCGAATCTGCCACGACTCCGCTGTCAAAGGCGAAAACCTAAAACACCAAAATTAAATGCTTTAGGGTTCTATATGGTTGCATAGTGGTTTGGTTCATGTAGACCACCTTGAAATCCTAAACCCTGAACACTACATCCAACACCAAAGCCTGAGTCAAACGCCATTATTGAAGCCCTGTACACCATTGAGCTGGCACAGACACTTATAGGAGGCGTCTCAAAGAGGAGAGTAGGGGTGCAGTGGGAGATTGCAAGACTTGGCGTTGTCGCACCATGCAAGGAATTCAGGACTTGCACACCTCGTCCGCCGAAGCCTCGAAACGCCATAAAACCAGTCCAAGTCGGCAGGCTTAGGGTTTGGGGTCTACTTGGAGGTTCATGGGTAGTTATAAGTGGGGTTATAAGAAAGGTAACTACAGTCATAACTCATCTTAGGGGACTTATAACCCCACTCCTAACTACCCATGAACCTCCAAGTAGAGTTTCAGACTCCAGGCACCAGCTAAACCCTAGACCCATGCAAGACTTGCCAACGCCACTAAGACGCTGCGTGCACCAAAGCCGTACACCCCAAGCGCAGACCCCAAATCCGAAAGCCCTAATGTACCATAAAAAAGGGGCCTAGATGATTAGAATGTGGTTTTGGGGTATCTTATACTATAATGATTTAAAAAAGGAACCCCCAAAACAGTATTTATAATTATTTAGGCTCCTATTAACTTCGGAGGTGGCCTCCCAGCGCTGGAGCCGGCGATATAGCCGTGCCAAATCTTGCCTGGAAACGTGGCTGTAGCGTTCCTGAAGTTTACGGTTTAGTTTAGGGTAGATCAACCGACCCCAACCTGAAGGAAAGCATGCATCAAGCGGGAATGGCAGCTAAGCGCAGCACGGTTTGAGACTGAAGCTTAAGGGTTTCAGCACCTCAAACCCTCAATTTCGTGGAATCGTTTGGCTTTGGGGCTCAGATTACAAAGTTTCCGATGTGCCTCAGCTCCTGCTGTGACGGGTGCTTTCGGAGAGCATCGTGGTAATACCTGAGTCTGGCGGCGTGGACGTGCTTGCGGTTTAGGGTTTGGGGTTTAGGGTGTATAGGTTTGAGTCTTTTGGGAGCAGCGAACTAGATTCTTGTCAAGCACAAAGACATCCGAGCAGATTGCCACACAAGATGAGCAATATCCCCAAAGCCCTATTCCAATTGTTAAGGGTTGCCAAATATCCGGGAGACAAACGTCCAGGTGTAGGATCTGCAGCTGAACCCTAAACCCTTAAACCCCTGGGCCTTGAATCCTGCAAAATGTAGAAACCTGATTAAGAAACCCGGGGCCTATAATCCCCAAATAGTAGGATTCATATAAACAACCTAATAAAGGCCCAAGGTTTCTTAATCAGGTTCCTACATTAGGGTTTAAAGCCCTGAACGCTGTACCCCAGGCCCCAGACCGCAAACCCAAAAAGAGCTCGATGTTGCTGATGAACTCGTCTGTACTCTGTGCTCATCGCTCGACGACAGCTCGCCCTAGACGCAACAACGTGCACCCACTGATCCTTCGCCATAAAATTATCAAGCAGTAGCGATGCGAAACCCACGGTCTAGGGTTTAGGGCTGAGGTTCCTTCTCATGCTTGCATAAAGAAGTCCGGTAGGTTAATTGGGGGCCGATGCCCTGCTTCGCTGTTGGCGAATCGCCTCTTGCTTGCTGACAGGATGTTCAGGAGACTTAGTAAGTAAGGTTCTAAGTACTTTGAATCGGGCTGTAAGTGGATATAAAGTCGCTTTCGCTGTAAGCCCAGTTACTAATATCGAACTGCGAACCCAAAGCTGCCGCATGTCTGGTGTGTACGGCTTTGGGGCTGAAGGGTTTAAGGCTTTAGAAGCTTAGGGTTTAGAGTTTAGGAGGGTTCGGGGTTTAGGCGTTGACTCGTTGAGGCTTGACGGACCTTCTCCGCCAAGACACGGCAAGATCAACAAATGGCCAAAGCAATCCTGCCAGGACCCGCAACACCCCGCCGGACATTCAGCTATCAGACCGGGGTGCTGTATGGCCCGCTCATAGTCGTGCGTCTGCATCATCGCTTTCCTCGGGGCACTTGGGTCGCAGGCTGCTAGTCCCCGGGGTTCCTTATTGATCATAATTCTCGGAAAAAATCCAGAGGCCATAAACTCTCTAACCCCCGAACTGAGAACCCACAACCCTGCAGCCTAATACCAAGCCCCTGAGCTCAATGAACCTCAACTCCAGAGTTGCTAGTACCCTAAGCCCTTCCTCAAGCACTGCAGCAAGTCTTTCTTGAAGCACTGAACCCACCAAACTGCAGGACTCTAAAGACTCTAAAGCCCTAAACCCCGAAACCGAAACTCCGAAACCCCAAATCCCGAAACCAAGACTCCGAAACCCTAAACCCCAAACCCTAAATCCTAGACCCTAAACCCTAAACCCTAAACCCCTAAACCCATAAACATCAAACCCTAAGTCCTAAACCCTGAAATCCTAAACCCAGGCAGTGCAACCAAAGCCTCCCGATCTTTTGAATCAAGTTCGGGTCGACCTGAAGATGCTTTGGGGTTTAGGGGTTTAGGTGTTTAGGGTTTGGGGCTTAGGGTTTTGGTGTTTGGTGTTTAGGGTTTAGGTTTAGGGGCTTAGGGGTTTAGGGTTTAGGGGTTTAGGGGTTTTAGGTGTTTAGGTGCTTGGGGGTTTTGGGTTTAGAGTTTAGGGTTTAGGGGTTTAGGGTTTAGGGGTTTAGAGTCTGGGGTTTAGGGGTTTAGGGTTTAGGGTTTAGGGGCTTAGAGTTTAGGGTTTAGAGTTTAGCGGTTTAGGGTTTAGGGGTTTAGGTTCGAGGATTTGGGATTCAGACTTCGATCTTTCCTCGCTGCTGGTGGCTGTAGCTTGTGATGTGAAACTGTAGGGCGAGGTGTTCGTAAGGAGCTCTCTATAATAAACCCTGAGCAGTTTAAGGTTGAGGGTCTAGGGTTTCCGCAGTCTCGCAGACAGGTCGATTACTCTTGTTCGGGTCCTGGGAATTCAAGTGGCCCATGCTCCTAAAGCCTAAACCGTGGGGTTGGAGTCTGACGCCTAGGCAGCTCAGGATGTGCAGACTTGCACAGTGGAGTTCAGTATGGGAGCTTCAAGGACGCTTCTAAAAGCCCTACTTGGAGGTTCATGGGCAGTTATAAGTAGGGTTATAAGTCCCTTTATATGGGTTATCAGTATAGTTACCCTACTTATAACCCCAGATATAACTACCCCTGAACCTCCAAGTAGTGGTACTAGTAACTAGTAGAAACAAAGTAGTATTTGGTGTTGTGCTTTTTTGCGGCTGCAGCAGCGTGACTGGCATGATGTAAGAAGTCCATGAAGTCAGACATGAATCAATGACAAATACCCTGTGCCGCCCTATGCACTTGAAGTCTGGCCGTCATCCCGAAATTGAACCCGAGAACCCTTGACAAAGGGTTTAGCTTCGGGTTAGTGTTACAAGTGCGATTATTGTGTGTAACCTAGCTCCTTATAACTTGTACCTAACCCTCACAAAAAACCTCAAGGAACCCTAAATCTCCTTATAACTTGTACCTAACCCTCACAAAAAACCTCAAGGAACCCTAAATCTCCTTATAATTTGTACCTAACCCTCACAAAAAACCTCAAGGAACCCTAAATCTTAAACTAGACCCTGCAAACCCCAAGCACTGAAACCCAAAAGCAACCCTTCATGGAACCCTTTGAGGAGCCCCAACAAGAACCTCCGTAAAAGCAGCCGAAAGGGAACCCCTTCAAGGAAGCCTTAAAGGAACCCTTCAAGGAACCATTAAAGGATTTCTTAAAGGTACCCCATAAAACTGTTGATCGACAAAATCCTGCATTACCCATTATAAGGAATATACCATAATTCCCATAGTTTAGGGTCCTTAGGGTCATGCAGGATTTTGTCCATCAACAGAAGGAACCCTAACAGCCCGCAGCAAAACGGGCCTTGAAGCTCTCCAACTCCATGGCCTGCAGATGAAAACACAAACCAGACGGGGATTAGGCTTTAGAGGATTTGCGGCTTCGGTTTTTTTTTTGAGCTCCTTCTTCGGGTTTAGGGCTTAAGGTTTAGAGGGTTTGGGGTTTAGAGGATGCATGAGGAGAGGGGATGACAGTATGGTTATGGACTCAAAATACAGCGGCCATCACAAGTAAAACAACCGTTTCGGTGGTGTATTATAATTGAACTAGAAGCGGCCCTGAGGAATAAGAATAGTAGTATAAGTTATTCCGATGCCTTCAGTAGACCATGGGGCAGATCACGGGCTGGGAGTGTCTCCAACAAGGGGTCACTAAAAGCATCCGCCGATTCGGGGCCTCTATGGAACCCGGAGAGCCCACTACCCCCTAACTAAGGAATTTACCTTAAAGCATAATATTCAAGCCCCTTTCATTTAAGGTATATTCCTAAATTAAGGGATATTGGGCCCTTTGTGGAAATCCAAAATTTATAACTGTAGCGAGGTTTAAGGGGGGAGATTTGACGTCCAAGCCTGGCAAGAAGAATCCTGGCAAATGTGCCGAACAGACCCCAGTGCTAGTACTAACATTATTGTTACTGTTACCATTTTATTACTTCTGTTGATCGTATGATTGTCTTTCTATCAACAATTCTGCTCTGGCCTGCTGGAAAGCGATGATTGCATCAGCAGGCTCTTGGATGGACAGGAGCGCATCGCCAAGGATCAAGTAATTCTGCACCTTGGTTGTGGGTTTTGGGTTTAGGACTTAGGGTGTGGACTTTGAGGGTGTAAGGTCTGGGGTGGCCGGGGTTGCGGTTTAGAACGCTGAGGGTTTAGGGCTTCTCGGATTTTTAGGGCTTCAGGCTCAGGATGTTTGAGGTCCATTCGACACGGGCCTGAATAATTGCAAGAGGGCTTTCATGGGCTTTGGGGTATGTTACACTATAGCTAAATAAGGAGTACTACAATTACCGCGGGTATTTCAAAAAACGGCGGTGGCAGTAACGACAGGAGCAACATGACTCGCCAGAACAACAAGCAAATCACCGTCAGTAATACGATCAAGCATGTACGTCACAGTTGAGACAGTGTTCGCGAGAACAAGAGCTGGCTCTGATGACGATCACGACTATGGGTAATTACTTCTATGGAACAGCTTTCCCAGTACACAAACGGCTGCTCCTGATTGCACACTTGCAGGAAGACACGTGCATAGACTTGGACGCATACATGTCTCGATGCACCTCAATGTGTAGTTGTGTATCTTGATGTGTTTTGTATATGCATAGATGCATGCGTTCGCAGAAGCATGAGCACAAGTATATCATAAACATCCTCCTCTGCTGAAGTGGTGTTTACTACCTTCACCCTAAACCGTACGGATCAAAGGCGCTGTGGGAGCATGGTCGACGATCGCCTTGTAGCATCGCGCATAAGCCTTCCTGGGATAAGGAGCATCCACTACGTTCGGTTGAGGGGGACGGTTTCGGGCTTCGGTTCAGAGGCTTGGGGCTGGAAAAACGCTGTTGGATTCTGTTCTCGCAGATCTAGACCTTAGGATTTAGGTTTGGCGGGCTTGTACTGCAGAGGCTTTGGGGCCGAAAGGGTTCAACGCTATGTACATGGGATTCCGGGTTTGGGATTGCGGGGCGTTTCCAACATACAGGTTAGTAAGGAACGAGGGTATCGGTTTAGGCTCTAGCCTGGATTCTCATGGAGGGGCCGGGAAGTCGAGGCAATGGAAGCCCTTCTAGAGGAAATACAAGATACACACACGCATGAATCAGAGTGTCATCGCGAACCTACTACAACCCTCCACTACGAAAAAAACAAAGTAAAGTATAGTGAAGTAACCCATAGCATAGTATAGCATAGCTACACTAGGACTATGGGGATACTATTACTATGGTCAGTCAGTCAATTCCCAAGCCAGTCGAAAACCACCGGAAACCGTTGTAAAACCCCAAAAGGGGCAACTAGAACCAACTATTCAGACCTCCACACACTTCCCTCCACACAGCTGGAAAGAGCTAACGATAAGGAGGGGCCTTAATAATTAGAATGGGGTTTGGGGTATATTATATATTATACTTATACTGCCTATACTAAGGAACCCCCAAAATAGTAAGCAAGGTGCTCCAAACCTCGAGCCTCCAGCTCCCAGAGCCCGAAGACCCATACCCTACACGCAGAAGCCCAAAAACAGCAGAAAGCCCATAAACCCCACCTTACCCCTGAAGAACCTACCTTTTAGGGTTCCTTATTATAATTTCCTTATATAAGTCCTTAGAAAAGGTAGGTTATTTGGGGTTAAGGCAAAGCCTACAGCACACAAGAACTAAAACCCTGAAACTTTACAACTCAAACCCTAAAGTCCTGAAACGGTCCTAAAGTGCCTCCGAATGCCTCTAAACACGGGACACAACCATTACACTTCTACATCCTCCAGTCTAAAATTAAAAGCCCAAACCCCTAAAAACCTAAAGCATAATCCCTAAACCCTAAATTGGCACTCAGCGAGGTTTAGGGTTTTGGAGTGGTTTAGGGCTTTGGATACCCACGAAGCACCAGCAATGCTGTCCAAGGCTCTTGTCTTTGCGATGCTTCAAATAGATATCTGCCATGGCCTCAGCTCCGTTGGCTCTTACGCTCAGGGTCTTAGAGGCTTTGGGTCTTTATGGGCATTGGAGGTAGAGAACAAGGGCTGCCAGATCTAAGGTTTAGTCAAGGGGCTTTACTTGGAGGTTCATGGGCAGTTATAAGACGTTATAAGTAGGGTTATATAAGTCCCCTAATTTGGGCTCTAATGAACCTCCAAGTAGGGTTCGCGGTACCCTAAACCCTAAACCCTAAACCCCTAAACCCTAAACCCTAAACCCTCAGCTGGAAAGTCTTTACGGCAAGGGATGCTAGGGGTGAGGGTGCTGTGTTTGAAGAGCATCAGGCTCACCGGTTCAGGCTTGAGGCCCATGTGGGGGTTTAGGGTTAGGGTTTAGGGTTTAGGGTTTAGGGTTTAGGGTTTAGGGTTTAGGGTCTAGGGTTTAGGGGTTTAGGGGTTTAGGGGTTTAGGGGTTTAGGGTTTAGGGGTTTGGGGGTTTAGGGTTTAGGGTTTAGGGTGGGGTTCGGCTTTGGGCTTTGGGCTTTGTTTTTGTTAAGCGCCTCTTTACTCTTTACCGGCCAGCGAGTTGCAAACCAGAGATCCCTGTCGGGAAGAGGAGTTAGGGTTTTAGGGTTTAGGGTTGAAGTTTGGAAATTTCGGGTATCGGGTTTTTGGCGCTTAAAGTTTGGGAGCTAAGGATGTCCATTCAACCGGCCAGTCCGGAGCACCCCAAGTCTACCTGAAAAGCTGGAAACCTAAAAGCCTTTAGCACTTCGTAAACAAGATCCTCCTAAGCCCAATAGGGGAAAATGTAAAATCTCCCAACGGCCTACCTGAACCCTAAACCCCAAACCCCAAACCTAACACCCCTTCAACCCATAAACCCTAAACCGCTTGACTCAAAACGATTTAACACAAGACTCGAAGCTCCAAACTGCTCTGGTCGCACTGACCTTTTTGACCAAAGTACGGCTTTCGCCATGGCAAACTGTGGATGCTCCGGCTTCATGGTCCTCCGCCCGTTCAGGGAAGAGGGGTTTGGGGTTCGGCTTCGGCCAGCTGCAGGTGCACGGCTTAGGGTTTTGGGGTTTAGGGTTTAGGGTTGACTGTAGGGTTTAGGGTGCCGTCCACGGTCTAGGACATCGAAGTTCTCTTTTTTGTTTGATAGTTTGGGGTTTAGGGTCTGATGGGATATGAGGATAGGGGGAGGGGGATCCATGTCTTTAGGATCTATATCTGAACGTCCCTCGAGGATTTTGGTCCAGGGTTCGAGCACCTGTAAGAACCCGACCATCACCCTGAAAAAAGGCAAAAAGGTCTGTAATGACATGAGGGTTTCCGGAATTAGGTGACCCTAATATAGTACCCTAAATAGTAGGATCCTTATTATAAGGTCCCCAAAATAAGGTACCCCCTATTTTCGGAAACTCCCACATAAGAACCCCATAGGAAGCTTGCCATATCCCTGTAAGCCTGAAACTGAAGCATCGCCTCACAAGGCGTGAGGCTGCAGGGTGAATGTTTTCGGGGTTCTGCGTGTTCGGATTTAGGGTTTAGATTTAGCTTTAGGGGTTAGGTTTCGGTGCATAAAACTTAGCGGTCTGCGAGTGCACTTGCAACCCAGGCACTGGACGACTTGGAATGATGGGGCAATGACATCTCGGTGCTGATGGACATTGAACTACAGTGGTTTAGGGTTTAGGATTTAGAGGTTCGGGGTTGGGGTTCAGAGCTTAGAGATTCCGACTTGGTTTAGGGTCTGGGATTTAGGAGGTTTGCGTTTAGAGGTTCGGGGCTAGGGCTAGGGGTTAGGGTCCAGGGGAGTCCACCGTCCTCAGCATGTTTAGAGCCGAGTCGATCTCGCCCTTCTCGATGGCCAGCTGGCTGTTCGCAACCAAGATTTTCACCTGCCCAACTTGGAGGTTCATGCATGGTTATAAGTGGGGTTATACGTAGGGTAACTATACTTATAACCCACATTAAGGGACTTATAACCCCACTTAGAACTACCCATGAACCTCCAAGAAGGCTAGTTGACCCTAAATAAATCTTGAACCTTACACCACCGAGACCCAGGCCCTAAACCTTAAATGACCCTTGAGGCCTCAAACAACCCTAGGTCCTAAATAGCAGGGAACTCCCGAGATGCGAGATGAAGCCAAGAGTTTCGTCTCCCAGCTCGCGGCCTCTTCTGGCGTGCCCGCAAACTCAGCGATAGCCTTGGCGAAAGATTTTGGAGCAGAATAAGGCTTGGGGTTTAGGATTATCTTTAAAGTTTGTGTAGAGTTTCTATAAGGTTTTCTGTAAAGGTTTTGCGGAGCTGTCTGTGAGAGGCTGTGGTTTCATTCACCGTCGCACGATATTCCCGTCAACAAATCTTGACTTGTCCGAAATGCACTGCGCAGTGCCAAAAGGGGCCGAAATCTTTTCAGCCAGATGTGGATCGGGATTCAACTCTTGGAGCTCCCGGAAGGAGTGGCCTATGCTACAGTCAAGTGAGGCTTCCAACGCGGACAGCAGTATTCACCTAGGAAGCTTTCTTTCCAAACTAACCGGGCTGAAACATTACGTCCTCCAAGCCTTCAACCCCTGAACCCAAGACCCCCAAAGCCTTCAACCAGAAACCCTAAACACCTAAACCTAAAAGATGAGGCACCCAGGTTTAGGGTTTAGGGTTTAGGGTTTAGGGTTCAGGGTTTAGGGTTTAGGGTTCAGGGTTTAGGGTCCTAAACCCTAAACCCTAAACCCTCAAAACTCAATTCCGACTTACTTGGGTGGCAAGTGAACTGTCATTTATTAATCGGTGTAGCCGTGATGTCAACAGGGACTTATCGGGTTTAACGTTTAGGTTCAGGCTTGGGAATGGGCTTACAGGGTTTAGCTTGAGAACATAAATGTCGCTTCAGGCTCGGGGTACAGCCCTAATTGCGAACCATAGTGAAAACCCGAGCCCTAAACCCTCAACCCACAGCTTAAGAAACCAAAATCTTTTATCGAGGTGCCGTTTTGACCACTTCGCTGGCTTGGTCCAGCTGTTTCCTCACGGGAGCTGCTTCAATCGCAAGGCCGGAAACCGTAAACACAAACCGTGAATCTCAAACCCTTAACAATCAACCTATACTGAACTTGGGGCCATAGCAAAAATACATATAATTCTAGCTCTTTCTTAGGGATTATAGTAACCGAAAAATAACAATCATTTCGAAGTACCGCTAAGCAACCCTGAACCCAGACTCTACGTGTGAGATTTGAGAACCTGGCACTATAACCCTTCAGTCCTAGCCCGAAACCTCAAAACCTCTGGCTTGCCGGGGGCTAGGGCTCGGAGGACGTGGCCGAGAGTTGCCACAAGCTGACGACTTGGGGTCTAGGGCTTTCGGGCTTCAGGACATAAGTGACATAACGGCCGGATTTTTTCACGCTCTAGGACATAGGGTTTAGAAATGCAGGGCCGTAAATCCTAAAGCCCAAGCTGATGTATCGCACGGATGCATGCATGCCGGTCATACCAGGTCTATTCTTGGCCCTTCCTCGGATCCGAGCACACTATTGAGGGCATTTAGCTGACTTAGCCTTTCAGCTGTAAATGTCGAGAGACCGAAGATCTCGAAGTTTCAATCTTTATCTTGCGACGTCGACCTTACAAAGCCTTAGGACCCACCAGGAATCCCAGACCCTAAACCCCGAACCCAAAACCGCCTAAACAGACCCTAAGACCATTGGCCGTGGCTGGACCCTAAACCCTAAACCCTTAACCCCTTAACCCTACATACCACCACACGCCTCCCAAACACCCCACTTGCAAACCTAGAGCAAAAATATGAGGCTTCCGGCTCGGGGCTCAGAATTTAGGGTCTGGGGTGTAGGGCTAAGGGCAGAGGGTTTGGAGCTTCGGGGTTTAAGGTTTAGGGTTTCGGGCATGTTGGAGCTTGGGGTTTACTGTAGGGGCCTTAATAGTTAGAATAGGGTTTCGGGGTACCTTGTACCATAATCATAATAAGGAACCCCCACAATAATATGGATAATTATTGAAGCCCCTAGATTATAGTACCCTTATAGATCCCTTGTTGTAATTCTTATAGACCCCTTTAGAAGGAACCCTTTCAAGGGAACCCTAGGGTTTAAGGCTTGCTTATAACAAGGGCAAGTAGAAACAAGCGAAGGTGCACAACCTATGCAGGCGACAAAGGCATGCAACAAGAAGCACTGCAGCGGCGCAATCTCTTTTGGCGGCGGACGCAGAAAGCGGTGAAAATAGAACATGCATGCCGGCCCCAGCCCCCGAGCCACCGATGCTGGTGTTAGGCGCTCGGCAACAACAGTCTAATTAAGCAAAAAGGGCAAGGTTTGAATTCGTGAGTTCCAGTTCAAAAAAGGGCCACGCATTAACGGAGCGCATCCCGCAGGGCCTTGCATTAAGCACCTTACCTAAGAGTTGCCGTAGCAGATGAAGTCAAAATGGTCGCAACCAACAACAAAACCGCGTGCGATGCAAAGCCCATGGCCCGTGAAACGGGGACGAACCAAACCAACAAAACCCGACTGAGATGCATTGTAGGATTCTGTTCATATTCCCCTCCACCGAATGAGCGCGTTACCTAATACCAATGAGCTAACTAGCCAACCACCTTAACGTCCCCAATTTGTACAAGGGGTGCTCTGGTCGGGGGGTCGTCCTCGGCATCTGGAGGCGAATCTCGCTCCGGACAAACCCCCGACTTTACTACCCCCGGGTCCCCAATTCCACAGCCACGAAGATACTCGATGGTGACTTGTGCGTCCCATCTATTCCCAAAAAGGACTAACCAGAACCGACCACCGGATAAGCTAGAAACAAACCCTTGTTAGGGGACCCCAAGTTTGAAACAAAAAAACTAAAGAACGTGCACATGCATATTTACTAGGGCAAGTTTGACCCTGCAACTAGGAGTGAACAATGACAGATGGAGTGATGGACAGGTGGATACACAGATAAGTTGATAGCCGTAGGTAGAATAAGAGCTCACTCCCTTCGGGGTGGCCTTGTGTAAAACTTGGCCTTAGCCTTGGCCTTCGCCTTGGCGGCCCGAATTTGAGGTGCAAGCACCTGTAGCAACATGCGTTGCTCCGGCAGGGTGTCCTTGTTTCGAGGAAACGGGTCATCACAGCGGTTGCTGCGTGGCGTGCTGCCTGCAGGGTAGCACAGCAAATCACAAGCTAACCTCAAGCCAAAGACAAGCCTCGGGACCAGATGCCGGTGCATCTGGAGCACTCGTAGCAGGGCAGCATGTCCTTGTTGTTGCGCCTGCAGCAAACGCACACAACTATAGTACAAGCTAGAAGCCCCAAAGCCCAAGCTAAGCCGACGGCCGCTTCTTGCGCGGCGACTCCTAGAAGCCGCGAAACCACGACCCGACAAGACCAAAGGGCACGGGAGACGCCCAACCAAAACAAAAGAAGTAATGCCAAGGAAACAAGAACAGCTAGGCCGGCTCCTCCGCCCCCTGCTGCGCCTCAGCCGACACCGCGTCCGCATGACCATCCCAAGCGCACACACACAAGCCCGCACACACTACGAAGGCAAACCAAGGAAGCGAACCGCATCGTTCTCCAGCACGACGACCTCGGACGCAAGAACCCCGACTATATCCAAGCGCAGCCAAACAACAGGCATCAGCACATGTCTAATCAAGCCCAAACACGGGCGCGTCCGTACTGGACGACGGCAACTCCTGGGCCAGAGATCGTTATAGAGAAGCACAACCAAGGTTCAATCGGCACCAAGTAAAGAAACCAGTCCCAGGCACCACCAGCTCTCCGGGCGCATCGGATGACGAGCGAAGGAAAATCAAAACGGCTGACAAGTGCCGAACGAACCACTCCTGACCAAAGCCAAAGCACGGACCAAGTACTATCCAAGCAAAGGAAAGAGGAGAGAACAGAGTGAAAGGGAACTAGTAAAAGAAGCACAGAGAGGAGAACAAATCGCAGCAAGGAGACGCCGTCGAGTGAGATGAAGTCGTCCTGAAGCAATAAAGCAGATGCAAGGAACTCATGCTCAACAACGACACTTGCAGTCCTCGCCGACCCACTCCAGTTGTTCCTTGGATGTGGCTCCACAGAAACCCACCATAACCACACAACAGAGAAACATATCCGAGACGCGGCCAGCGCTGAGTCGAGCGAGGTGGCCTCACGAAGAAGGAAGGAGGGAAAGAAGCTTATGGAGAGGCTAGCAATAACGCGGAAACCGTTGGAAGCCTGAGCCCCGGGCGTGCCTGAGGTGGTAGGGTGGGTGTTCGGGTTGGGGGGGGCGGTGTGTGGTGGTGGGTGGAGGTTGGGGAGGTGGTTGCTGGGCACGCCAGCCGGTTGGTTGGTTGGATGAGATGGAGAGGGGGGATGGCGGGGTGGTGGGAAAGGGTGGTCGTTGCGAGGGAAAGCGCCATAGTCCTCGGCCTGAGACACAAACAATGAGGAGTAAGAGAGAAAGGCGCAGAGACTGAGACAGAGACAGAGAGAGACAGGGAGAGAGTGCAAAGAAAGAGCGGGAACGAAGAAGGAGGGAGAGAGAGAGAGAGAGAGAGAGCACAAATGCCAAGGCACGCCGAAGAAGATCTCAGCCGGGTCGAACAACACCTGACGAGCAAAAAAAGGATGCGGCCAACACTAACACTCAGAAAAAGAAAATAAGAAGCGAGAGCAACAGAAGAGAGAGGGAGAGAGGAAGAGGAAAAGACAGAGAAGGCAAAAGGAAGAAAGAAACAGATAACAAAACGAAAACCAGAAATCGAAGCCAAGATGCACCGATCGCTGCATCGTCCTCCGCCAAAGCTGACGACCACAAGATACAAGCGAAGAGACGTAGCGAAAAAAAGCCGACAAGCAAAGCCGAGAAACCGCGGGGGGCAGCGGCGGCGTGACCGGGGCCTCCTAAATGCAGCTCTACAGACGCAACACCAACGAAAAACAAACAGCGCGGAACGGAAACCACGCAAGCAACCAAGCCGAGTAACATGGCCACGAACGCGGGCCTGAGAAGACAATGATACGCGGCACTGAGAAAACAGAGACACAGACGTCAATTCGACAGCTAAATGGGCCAAGTTGCACTCTCCGGCGGAGGGGTCCCCTCGCGCTAATTCCCTCACGGGAGTTCGCCTAAGCAATACAAGCGCAAGCCACCACCAAAAAAACGCAAAGCCCTACAAAAGCCAAAAGGCCACCTAGCACAAGAAGCACACCTATAGCAAACCGGCCAGAACGGCCAAGCCAGGCAACCCTTCAATAAACCGGAACTTCTATCAAAATCCAAGATACGACCACCAAGCCGAACAAGAGGAACCCCATGAGGCGCACCATCCTCCAAAAGGATGAGGGAAGGGCTNCAACCCTTCAATAAACCGGAACTTCTATCAAAATCCAAGATACGACCACCAAGCCGAACAAGAGGAACCCCATGAGGCGCACCATCCTCCAAAAGGATGAGGGAAGGGCTGGAGGAGTCACGCAGAGAATGCTTGAGCACAAAGAGCTTCAAGGCGGAGACTCCAAGTCACACAGAAAGCCCGAAAGCCTGCCTCTGGAAAGCCGCTCGATGCAACTAAGCTCTCCCAGAAACGAATTACGATCTGACTACGTGGTCACCGTTTGGGGTTTTTAAGGTTCAAAAGGTTTGGGGTTTCAAAGGTTTAGGGTTTCAAAAGTTTAGGGTTTCAACGGTTTAGGGTTTAGGGTTCAAAAGGTTTAGGGTTTAGGTTTAGGACACGATATACTTCGGAGCCAACTGTCGGCAGCTCACAACTGCAACCACGGTGCAGCTTTGTCAGCAGGCTCACCTGCGCTTCGGGACTTTAGGGTTTAGGGTATACAGGCGCAGAGAGAGAAAGACACGAACCGAAACCAAACACACCGATGCCTTTTCACGCAACCGATGAAGCCTGTCAACCCTTGCTTCTCCCCAGCCAGCTGCCAAAACTTCCTAAACCTGGATGTAGGCCCCAGCCTTGCGGCCCAGCTGTGTTGGGATTGAGCCAGCAACAGGCTGTAAGGCTGACTTGCACTACCACACAATCCTTAAAATCAGGAAGATTCCAAGACTTGTGAAGTAGTGCCAGGGTGTTCACAAGTATTCTACAAAGCTTTCTAAAGCTCATTCCCACCATCACCTAACCGCTGCGGTTTTTCAAGGTTCAGACTCCTGCCATTAATGACATCGACATGACGAGAGCACTGCCAAGCATCTTCTGCCTAGGCTTAGACCCTAAGCCCCTTTGTTGAATCTTGATATGCTTCAGTGGAAACTGCCGGATATCAGCGCCTGCAGCGTGAACAGCGCTGATCGGTCGGACATGCTTAGCTGGACGGTCTTGTTGGCCTTTGCCGCAGGACACGGGTTTAGAGATTGGGGTTTGGGTTTAGGTTCGGGATTCCGCTGGAAGCGCAGGTCAGGGACTCAAGTACATGGCCAAAGAACAGTTTTTTCAAGGTAAGATGCTGCTTGGTCGCCGGTATTGCTTCGGACAATCTATTGTTTGAAAACCATGTCAGCCCAAAAAACTCAGGTACCTGGAACAGATACCTCAGACTGAGCCATTTATCCCACAGCAGAGTTGCTGGAGATTTACTACGACATGGGTAACTGCCGCATTCGGCTTAGCTTAGCTTTTGGATTCTTTCTTTGGGACTTCCACTTGCCGGCACGGCTCCAAGCTATGAGAAAGCTCACCTGCTTGGAGGTTCTCATGGGTAGTTATAAGTGGGGTCATAAGCCCCAACTATCGGCTTTAACCGTAGGAACCCCAAGCCCTATAATACCCTTATAGTAACCCTTAAAAGGATCCCTTGAAAGGATCCCTTAAAGGAGCCCTTAAAAGGATCCCGAAAAAGGATCCCTAACCCCAAAGCCCTGAGCTAGGCCTGCTTTGCATCAGTTCCGCTCTTGACCCCCGGCAGCGTCATCACCGACTCCAGAAGTTTCGAGGCTTGCCTCAGGTAGGGCTTTAGGGGTTTAGGGTTTAGGAGCTTAGGGTTTAGGGTTTAGGGCTTTGGGGTTTAGGGTTTGGGATTTGGGGGTTGCAGAGTTTTGGGGTTTAGGGTATACGAAGGTTATACATAAGGTAAACATACTCATCAAGACTTATAACCCCGTTAGGGTACTAATAACCTTACTTACGAAGTCCCATGATCCTCCAAGTAGTCTGAGAGTTTGGGGTCTAGGGTTTAGGGTAGAGTTAGGGAGTCATGGTGTACTTAGGTTTTGAGACGTTTGGAGGATGAAGGTTAATAGGGGGGTTCAGGCTTTGGTTGGGGCATTTGGGGTTTAGGGTTTAGGGCAGCCACGAAGTTTAAAACTCGTATTGATGGCGACGAAGAGAACGACGAACACGACGACGTCGACGGCGACCACAACAGTTGCTATTGCCTCTGGGAAATCTTGCAAGCGAAGTATTGGGACTGTGCACAGACAGATACGCTTTGTGTACTCTGCGGCCTGGAACTGACAAAAAAGGGTGAACCGTGTGTTCCCGTAATGCGTGGTCAGCATGTACGGAGAAGTAACTAGGGAACCAGTAAAATGAAGCTGTGCGAAGCAGCTCCTGCTCATGCCACGAGTCGGCTCCCAAGCAGACTATCGACATCCACAGATGCCACCCATATGATATGATATATATATATATATATATGTATACAGTAACCCTTAAAAGGATCCCTTAAAGGAGCCTTTAAAAAGAACCCCAAGCCCTATAATACCCTATAGTAACCCTTACCAAGTAACTCGATTTCGCCAGCAGCGGAGAGCACTTCGGCTTTCACCTTGCAGATTGACATAGCAAGTTTGCAAAGCGTGGGGTTCGAGCTACCCCTAGACCCGAGACCCTAAATCCCACTGTAAGACCCCTACTTCTCAGACTCGTTGGACCCTATGCTCGAAACTTAAGCAGCGCTGCGGGTTCGGATTTTAGGGTTCAGGGCCTCGGGCTAAGCTTATAGGGTTTACTATAGGTTTCAGGGCTTCCGAAGCCGCTACACCCTAAATTGTGGTTTAAGGCGCCCATTGACAATGCTTAGAATGCTAAACCCTCCTCTAAACCCCCTAAACCCCTAAACCCCTAGACCCAAACCCCAAACCCTAAAACCCTATCCTAAACCCCTAGACCCAAACCCCAAACCTTAAAACCCTAATCCCTAAACCCGACATCCTAAGAAGTTTAAACCTGTCCCTCCCCAAAACCTCTACCGAGCAGCCAAGTGGTAGAGCGGATGGTTCCGCACGCTAAAGTCATGGCTCAGTCCCTGCCTGAGTTGGGGGAATATAGGAGCCGTAAAGATGAGTGTAGGGCTCCTGAAAAGGGTCCCTTTAAAGGGTTCTGTAGAGGTTTTTGTTATAAGGGCCGAGCGTAAGGGCCTTAATGTTTTAAATAGAGTTTGGGGCTCTATAAAAATATAAAGGTCTAAGTATGGACAAGGAACCCTTAGGAGATATTGTTATTAAGTATTCAGACTCCTATAGTTTGTTAAGGCTTCTGTTTCGGAGGGGTGCGTCAGGAGAGGATTAAACCCTAAACCCTAAAACCCTAAACCCTAGAGCATTAAACCCTAGGGTTCGGGTTTGGGGCTTAGGTTTAGCCTCTGATTTGGCGAGGGTCAGGCAAGGACTTAGGGCTGAAGGCTTTGGGTTTACGCTTTAGGGTCTAGGGCTTAGGGTTTAGGGTTTAAGGTTTGCCGTACAGTGGCGCAGAAGCGGAAGTATCTTGCGACAGTGTAATTTCGAGTGCGTCGTCATATGACGATTGGCCGTTGGAGCCTGATTATGGATGGATCTTTCTTTTAACTCTCCCACCCCACGCCGTCTAAGGCGGCCAAACCACCCAAACCTATTCCTTTTAGGGTTTAGCACCTAAACTCATTCCAAGGTTTTCGCTATTTCTTCAACCGTCTTGATGCAGCAAGCAGGGCAAGGGGCNGTCTAAGGCGGCCAAACCACCCAAACCTATTCCTTTTAGGGTTTAGCACCTAAACTCATTCCAAGGTTTTCGCTATTTCTTCAACCGTCTTGATGCAGCAAGCAGGGCAAGGGGCAGGGGAGGGCAGCAGCACAGCGGATTTGCTGGATTTCCTGCTTCTGGGACCGCCGAAACGGAGAAGGAACCCCACAAAAGCCCAAAGGTTGTCGATCTTGTAGAGTCCACTCCTTTTGCGGAAGCCATTTCCAAGGCCCCTTCGGATTTGCTGGATTTCCGGCTTCTGGGACCGCCGAAATGGAGGGAGGCCCCCCAAAAGTTGTCGATTTTGTAGAGTCCGCTCCTCTTGCGGAAGCCATTTCCAAGGCCCCTTCGGATCTGGATTTCCGGCTTTTGGGACTGCCGAAGTGGCGGGAACCCCACAACAGCCCAAAAATTGTCGATTTGTAGAGTCCGCTCCTTTAGCAGAAGCCATTTCCAAGGCCCCTTCGAACTTGCCGCCGAAAAGGGAACAGACAGTACTGGTCCCGAAGAGAACCTGCTCCGGTGACGGGCTGACGTGGTGCTACCGTCTGGCTGTGGAGAGGCGGGCAGGCGTCTTGGGTCGCTCTGCGCCATCGAGGTTGAGGGGCTTAAGCGCCGCCCACCCACACCCACAGTACATGGGCGGCCTATGCCTTGAGTTTGGGTTTAGGGTTTAGGGCTTAGGGTTTAGGGCTTAGGGTTTGCCGTTGAATGGCGCATAAGCGGATATTCTAGGGCGGTGCAATTTCGAGTGCGTCGTAATTTGGCGGTTCGTCGCTGGGGCCGGATTGTTTGTTTCCCACCCCACGCCGTCTGAGGCGGCCAAACCACCCAGACCTATCTATTCCTTTTAGGGTTTAGCTCTAAACTCATTTCATGGCATTCTCTTTTACTTCACGAGTGAAGTTGGGCAACGTAGAGCAGGGGAAGGGCAAGAGCAAGAAGGCAAGGCAGCAGCAGGGAAGGCAGGGCAGGGCAGGGCAGGGCGGCAGGGGAGGGCCAAAACGGGGGACCATGTGGAAGGGTTTGGGGTTTGGACCAGTTCTGGTCCCGACAAGAACTGCTCCGGTACGGGCCTGACATGGGTGCCCCTTGGCTGTGGAGAGGCGGGCAGGCGTATTGGGTCGCTCTGCGCCATCGAAGTCGAGGGGCTTAAGCGCCGCCCACACAGTTCAGCCTCTTCTTTTTGGGGAAAAGCTGGAGGATTGGGGTTTGGGATTGTTCAATCATGCCGGGTTCTTACCTAACTCGTGCGAAGGATGAACGCCTCGGCCAACCCAATCCATGGTGGTTCGACAGCAGGGGAGCGCTGCAAGCCCCCGACCCCGCCGACTCCCTTGGACTTTATCAGAAATCCGCTCAAAAGACGAAGTTAAACCCCGATACACCGAACCTAAATCCTATACCCCTGGCACAACCCTGAAATAGCAGATGGTCCCAAACCCTAATCCCCCAAACCTTTACACCCCAAACCCTAAACCCTTAAACCCTGAACCCCGAAACCCTACTTGGAGGGTTGGGGGACTTAGTAAGCAGGTAGTAGGTAGACTTATAAGCATCCTAAAAGGGACCCTAATTGGGGTTATGGTACTTATAACTCCATAAAATTAAAAACAGCCAGTTACTAAGTCCCCCGACCCTCCAAGTAGACCCTTTCCAATGCCAGGTCGAGGTCGGACCCTGCAAACCGGGCTGCTCCAAGTACTGCAGCGCGGCGTTCGGCTGATCCTTCTGGTGGTAGATGCGCGCGAGGAGCAGATACCTGGACCGAGATTTAGTCGAAGGTTGAAGCCATGGGCCGCTAGTACGGGCCCTTAGCCCTTTCAAGGGACCTTAAAGGGTACAAGTAGGGTCTATATTAGGTATATAAGGATCCCAGGCTTAAGGGCCCATACTAGGGGCCCATGGGTTCATCCTAAGATTTAGGAAGCTCAGGCCCGATGTGGTTTAGGGTTTAGGGTTTATAGCCCCTCAGTTGAAGGTGGGCCTTCAGAAAATGCCACACCCTGATGTAGACGGACTATGGGGAACCCCTGAATAAGGCACCCCGAAGTCCGAAGATCACACCAAAGCAAAACGAAAAAGTGGGCTCTACTGCGATCCCGAAACCTCGAACCTGGCAGTAGAGTTTTTCAGGGCTTGCAGGGCTTAGGGTCTTTGTGGGAATCGTGCTTAGGAAGGTTTCGGGACTGAGGTTTGGTTTCGAAATTGGAAAGCATCTGCAGTTTCGGCACTTGGCTGCTGCGATGCATGCTTGGCAGGTTAGGCAACGAGCCCTTCAAAAACGACTTTTGGGCCTACGATAAGGCTGTTAGACCCATCATAAAAAAAGGTGATTGCCATTGCTAGTAATCAAAGGAGAGCCTTGCCTAGGGTCATCATTGAACACCGCCATAAGCAGACCAACATTTCCCACTTTAGACTCGCGAAGCGCCCAAACTGCTGTCTTGAGCTTTCAACCCGAACCACAGAAACAAGCTCAAAAACAATCCTGACGATTCCGCAGTTCCTGCGAAATTAATGCGAGGGCCCGAGGTGCGTGTCGGCACAGCTGGGATCCAACCGCAGACACTGGTGCAAGATTCGCGTTGCTACCTGGAGCGCATGTCTTGACTCAAAGTGGCAGTGAACCCTGAAAATCGGAGTGCCATAGGCAGGAGTCAGAGTTCTGTAGCTCCTCCGGCTGCGTCGGATTTACATATGTCTATAGGGCTCAAAGTATGTACCCGCAGACACGGGGAAGTTTTGGAAGGCACTCCTTTGAGTTTGCTTTGGGCCCCTGGGACACGGCACGGGAACACTGGAGACGTCGGCACCTGGTGCTCCCCTCTGCACTGCAAAAGAACACGCAAACGATATCTGGTCATATGATATGATTCATATCATATCGTAGCTTCTGAAATCATACCTCATATCATATATAGATGTATACGTATGTGCGTAGCTGTATGTATGACTAAATGTGTGAAAGAAATTGAATGAAGGCATGCATGTATGGATGTATGAATGTATGCATGAATGAATGCATGTATGTACGTTGGTATGTGTGTATGTATGTATGTACGTATGTATGTATGTACGTATGTATGTATGTGTGTGTATTTATCAACTTGCCGTTGTGTGTAACTCTTCAACAAGAACTTATTCAGCTGCGTTTAATCATCCTAGTTCTGAATGTCTTTGTTGTTCTCGTTTACTCATTTATTCGCGTGTTCCTTTATGTACTTATTTATCCGTTTGTCTACTTGTTTGTTTCGTATGATCGCATGTCCCTTATTTAACCAGTCATTTGTCTTATCTATCTAAAAAGCATTTGTTTGCTTGCATTGTTGCTTTTCTGTGTTTGTTTCTTCCGTACCCACATGCACAGTACCTACCTACTGGCACAAACACAAGTAGGGTTCAGGGCTTGTCGGAAAATGTAGAGGCACACGATGAAAACAAAAAAAGACAGTGCCTGAGGATGCTACGAGTATGCTCGCACGTGCGTTCTCGCGGCCCGTTGAAAAGTTGGAAACCGGCCCATAGGGCTTGTTTAGGGTTTAGGGTTTTGGGTTCTACCTTCGGATACTAAACCCTAAACCCTAAACCCCCAAAGCTCAGAGTTTCCATTCCAGCCCTAGGTGGCCGAGCAACATCGACTTCGTTCAGGGCCGCTTTGGCTTTGGCCAGAAGCACCTCCACTTGAAAATCTCACACTTCAGGTGGAGACAGTGCAGAGAATGTGGAAAAAAACAGTATTTTAGTCTCGTTAAAGGAGCTCAAGGCCCCTAAACCCTAAACCCTCGTTTAGGGTTTAATTGAGAGTGAGTAGGATGTAAGACTTGGGGCGTAGGGCCTAGCACTTCGGGCTTACGGTTTCAGGATAAAGGGGCGCACTGTAATCGGCACTTGCAGAGGCGTGATAGCAAGCGAGAGCGACGTGCCTCGGTGAAGTTCAAAGTTCAGAGCTTTGGACTTCGGTTGGATGGATTCCGTGCACTGAAGTTACTTAACGGTTGAGGGGTCTGGGCTGTGGCTTCAGGGTTTAGGTTGAGGATGATCGAGCCTTTATCATAACTGAGCTGTGAGATAGAGAGTTTCGGCTGGGAACTTAAGGCTACCGCTGAGGGGATTTTGTAACAGGGGTTCTGGAAGGAGGTTTGAAAGGTGTAGGGCCCAACCTCTGGATGACCCTTCTCAACAAGCGGGCCCAGGTATGTTCTGCAAGGGCCGGCAACAGATTAAATGGATCACAACCCCACACCCATACATACCGGGAAACCAGATCTCCTTCACTGCCCAAGTTGCGACAGCACGTTAAACACCAAACCCTCCGATTGAATTCTAAGCCCTAGCCCTAAACTGTAACTCTGAACAGTAGACACTCAGCCCAGCACCCCGCGGTCCCACGCCCGAATCAAAAACTGAGCGCCGCGACCGCCACTTAGTAGAGGATGTATGGAATCCTAAACCCTAACACCCCAAACCCTTTAAGACCCAAGTCCCCAAACAAAACCCTGTGAGCCAACCCTGAACCCAAGACCCGCAACCCTAAAACCTAAACCTTAAACCCTAAACCCTAAAACCTAAACCCTAAACCCTAAAACCTAAACCCTAAACCCTAAAACCTAAACCTTAAACCCTAAACCCTAAAACCTAAACCCTAAACCCTAAAACCTAAACAAGTCCCCAAGCAGCATGGATCCTTCCTGCCTGCGCTGGCACGAGGCCCGGCACGAAGCGTGTCAACGTCTCCAGAACCTCCAAAGACCATAATCTCAGCTCTGGGAAATTTGGGTAGAAACAAAACTGGGCTTTTCAGTAACCAGGGAGAAAAGAAGTGTAAACTTTTATTTCATAATAGTTCCTTTAAGAAAAAAGTATTAAAGTATGGTACTCCAAAGCCCAGAAAAAGACACATAAGCAAAACTTAGGATAGGGATATCCCATATAAGCCCCTTATGATGATGCCCAGTATCATAGGGATATCCCTGTAAAATGCTTTTGCTTGGCTCCATTTGGTGCCCCTACTTGGGGTGTCGGGTTTGAGATAGGGTTTGAGGTTTGCGGGTGTACGGAGAGTTTCATGTAAAACGTCGGGCGCAGGCCTATTTTCACTCAAACCAACATGTTGTGTTTGGGCCTGTTCTCGCACAAAAAACTCTTCAGGGCGTGGGGTGGTCGGGCTTAGGATTCTCGGATGCACTTCCCTACGAGACCCTTGTAAACTCATGTTAAATCTTTCAAAACCAAGGACTGCCCCGGTATGAAACCCTTGTCAATCCCTTTAAAAGCCCTCATAAGCCTGCAGAAAATCAAGAAGAACGATCATTAACAGCATTATACTAACTGTAATAACAAGTCAAAGATAAAAATGAGAGTGCAGACCACACACACAGTCCACCCTAAAGCCAAACTAAACCCCGAAAGCACATCCGACCTGGACCCCTCGGAGGAGATAGCCGCCCGGCTTGGCTGCATCCTCGGAACCGCCTCGAGGGCTCTTTCGTTCTAATGTAGGAACCTGATTAAGAAACCCTGGGCCTTTTCTAGGGTTCCTTTAAAGGGGTCTATAAGGGCTACTATAAGGGCTCTATAAGGGTACCATAGTACTGTAGGAACCTTATAACCCCAAACTAGTAGGGTTCATATAAGGAACCCTAATAAAGGCCCAAGGTTTCTTAATCCGGTTCCAACAATATAAAGGGCTGAGCGCCGGGTGTAGGGCTTAAACTTTCGGGGTTTTGTCGAGGTGTAGGGTTTAGGGTTTACAGGCGGTTTAGGGCTTTATACATACCCAGCTCAACTGATGCCGCTGTGAAGTTGCGGAAAGGCTCACTGATGACCCTCACTGTCGTGGCCTGCAGTGACGTAGTGATGGCAGACCAATTCTGCGCCGAGATTCGCTTCTCATGTGGTGTTGGTTGCATGACGGGCGACACCGTACTTGTTCACATCGAGCTCTGGGAGCGTCAAGCCTCACGTAGCCGAAGTGTGGACCTCTGTTCCATTAAAATAGTTCCAAACCGACAGGCCATACAGCACGCTGAGCAGGCTGCTGACTTGCGTCTGATGTTGTTTGGTGCTGGCAGTAACGAGGCTAGTGGTCCTGATATGCATCAAGCTGATCAGGCCCCACGATGATGGCAGCACCCAACGATACTTGTGCATAGTTGAACTCAAATTGCGCCCACCGCATATGGGCACAAATGATGCAAGGTCAAGCCATCGACCTTGCAAGGACCAGATGGAGCCGCGGCCGCACTTGACTTATCGCGTCCTTTCCCTTTCGACTCGTAGCGGACCATCTGCATGCCAGCCGCTTCCTGGAAAGCGGCTCCAGTACCCTAAACCCTAAACCCTAAACCATCAGGAGTCGAATCTGCAGTTTTGTCCTTCGGCTTACCCTTCCCGGTCGGGTAGGGCTGCGAGGCACCTTTGGGTTTAGGGTTTAGGGTATAGGGGTTTAGGGTTTACGGTTTAGGGGTTTAGGGTTCAGGGTATAGGGGTTTAGGGTTTAGGGTATAACCCTAAACTATTGTAGTTCTCATTCAGGGAGGTGGGTAAATATAATCGGGGATCTTAGCGATCAGGGATTCCAAGTCTTGTTTCAAGGCCCTGCTTGATCCCCAAACCCTCATGACCCTAAGGACTCTACAGCCTACTTATCCCTAAACCCGCATCTCTCACGTCTCTAACCTTTCTTTAGCGAACTTTGGGTTTTGGAACTGGGTCCTTATGCCCCAGGCTTCTCGAAAGTGTGATCTTCAAGCGGCGCTCTGGTGCCGAGAGGATGCTTGGGGTCAGGGCCCAAACAGTTTCGCGTTTCAGGGTTAAGGGACGAGGGTTTAGGGTCTAGGACTTGAGGGTCTGCGCTTAGGGTTTTAGGGTTTTCAATGCTGGGGATCGAAAGCTCGTAAAGTCTAGGGCACACAGGTCAGTACTGTCTTTGCTCGCGGGCCCCTCACCCCCAACACAGTTGCCTTCATAACTAGAATAGGGTCTTGGTCATTTGCTGGCACAGTTATAATAAGGAACAAGGAAACTTAGAAGGCTAAATCGCAAATCGCAAAACGCTAGCGATTTGCACTCGCAACCCGCAAATCGCCTTCCAATTGTTTGTGGACATGTGCCCAAATCGCAAATCGCACGATTTCGGTT
>BGNK01002697.1:2937-94052 GCA_003297005.1 Symbiodinium sp. clade A Y106
GAGCTGCCAAGCTTCCTTAGCAGGCTCGACCTGTTGTCCTTGTTGGACTGAAGGTTTTCCTTGCTGCGCCAGACGTATTGGTAACAGCTAATGGCATCCAGAGAAAAACTTTTGCCTGGGATTCGAACATGCAGTACCCGTCCCGGCAGAATCTCATTGAAACGAATCTCCTGCTGCTTGCAGAGCGTGCTGTGAACCATGATGAGCACACCTGCTCCCTTCTCCCCCAAGGACCCAGAACTAACTACATTCCAACCATCTCTTGTGAACTGCCAGCTGCCCCTCCAGTGTGTTTCCTGGATGGCAACTGGCTTCACATCTCGGTATGGCGGAGTGCGGAGGATGGAGAGCAACTCTTCCCAAACTGCAGTGGTTAAGGAACCTGCATTCCAAGACATGTAAGAAAGTTCTTTCTGCTCAAGAAACTTANGGAGTGCGGAGGATGGAGAGCAACTCTTCCCAAACTGCAGTGGTTAAGGAACCTGCATTCCAAGACATGTAAGAAAGTTCTTTCTGCTCAAGAAACTTAGACTTTTTGTGCCGTGATGTCACTTTTGGCGCTAACGGAGCTGCCAAAGTAGCTCCGAGCTCGCGGCTAGTCATTTCTCTTCCCTTGTACATCGCGCTTCCTACCTGGAGAGCCTTTCTCACTGCCCTCTGGTAAGAACGTTTTCCTTTACCCTTACATGAAGGCNATCGCGCTTCCTACCTGGAGAGCCTTTCTCACTGCCCTCTGGTAAGAACGTTTTCCTTTACCCTTACATGAAGGCTGTGGTTGAGTGATTGAGTCACTAGGCTGTTTCGCCGAACCCATTTTGAGCTCGACTCCTGTCGGCTTCGCAAACCGACAACCCTCACCTCTAGGAGCTTCAAGAAGACTGTAATTCTGGTAGCTCCCTCCCGGACTTGGGACCGGGACTGCTCAGGCGCTGACAAATGCCATGGCAAGTAAGGAAAAGGCTGCTGTACTAGCCTGACCTTACCTGAGCCGAGAGGCTTACAACAACAACAACAAGAGCCACCACGACGACGACGACGACGGCGACGGCGACGGCGACGCCGGCGGCGGCGAGGAGGAGAACGAGGAGGGGGACGAAGAAGGAGATGAGGACGACGAAGAGGACGACGACGAGGAAGATGAGGACGAGGACGGATGAAGAAGAAGAGGAAGAATACGAGGAAGACGCGGAAGATGAGGGAGATACGGAAGACGAAGAAGACGAAGAAGACCAAGAAGATACGGACGAATTTGAGGTAAAGAAGATATAGATGAGGAAGATAAAGATGAAGAATATGATGAAGATGAGGATGAGGTGGATGAAGATGAGGTAGATGAAGATAAAGGAGATGAAGGTGATGAAGATGAAAATTGAGGAAGATAAAGATAAAGAAAATGGCGAAGATAAAGGAGATGATGAAAATAAAGAAGCAGGTGAATAGAGAGAAGATAATAAAAGATAAGATAGAAGAGATTATGAATATGAAAAAGACATGAAAGGTGAAGAATATGAAAGAGGGGAGAAAATAAGGGAAATTGAACTGAGGGAGATAAAAGAGATAGAGAAAAGAGAAGAGGAGAAAAGAGATTAAATATAAAAGAGAAATATCTATTTATTTAGATGAAGGAGATGAAGGTGATGAAGATGAAAATTGAGGAAGATAAAGATAAAGAAAATGGCGAAGATAAAGGAGATGATGAAAATAAAGAAGCAGGTGAATAGAGAGAAGATAANAAGATAAAGAAAATGGCGAAGATAAAGGAGATGATGAAAATAAAGAAGCAGGTGAATAGAGAGAAGATAATAAAAGATAAGATAGAAGAGATTATGAATATGAAGAAGATATGAAAGATGAAGAATATGAAAGAGGGGAGAAAATAAGGGAAATTGAACTGAGGGAGATAAAAGAGGTAGAGAAAAGAGAAGAGGAGAAAAGAGATTAAATATAAAAGAGAAATATCTATTTATTTAGAGATATTATCTTATTTCGAAAATAATGTAAATTAAATTTTTTTTGTTTTCAAGGATCTTCTTCGATAGGTTCCATTTCTCTCTTTTTTTATATTTATTTTAAATTACAAGATATGTAATTTATATTTTTATAGATTTAATCGATGAGATTTCTATTGAACATTTTTTTGCTTATATTTTCGAGAATAGGAAGAATTAAATGGTTCATAATGTTAGGAGGCCATGGAGGGTGTAGATACGGATGAATTGATTTGATTACGGATAGTTCGCCTAATTTCTCATGAAAATGCTAATATAATAAGTATTTCGACACTGTTGGCGTTGATGGTATCGTTTCGTAAAGGAATCGTTCCGTTGGTCTTGAAAATACGGCCTGGGCTCTCATTATCATAGATGGTGCCGAATAACGACCCCGAACAAGCTATGGAGAGATCATCGGCCCCCTTCTGGGGAGCTGGCTCATTGGTTAGAAGAAATGGGGAAACGGCTCTCTCATTATTGGTATTTTGGGGAAAATTGAGGAAAATCAAATTCAGGGGCTAGCGAGACGAAAAGAAATCGAACAAAAGTGGCAATACACACACTGGCATGGATCAGCAGCTGCCATACCGTTCGTATTTCACAAACAAACACAATTAATGCTATCTCGATTCTATTGCACTTTTGCTGCTGAAAGCTATCACATATGCCACTAGTTCCTTAGGAAATATCCAATCAATCTTAGAAGAATTCCCAGATCAGACGAGCTTGATATCCTGCGAATTCCCTTCTGGGCCAGATTACTAAGAGATTGGAGGCAATCTCGTCAGCAACATGATGCCTCAGAACTTTTGTACTTTATTTCAGCCAAGCTCAGAGGCCCGGCACTCGCAGGAGGATGGATCATTAATCGGCCCTTGCCTGTAGCTCCTCGGCGTCTTATAAATGATTCCATCTCATGTCTATATATAGCTATGAACCGTACGAATCGCAAAGAATACAAGAAGTGATCAACCAATGGCGTGGGACTCAGATCATCACTGAACTCGTCACGACTCCTGAATTGGTACTGATCAATCTGCCCAGATTTAGACCAATCAAGAAAATCGATATATAAAGAAATATTTTTCTACCGATCTTCAGGTCTCACCCCAATCTAGCCACCCACTCTGAGGATGCCGGATAGACATAGAGAAGCGGCCCTTCTTAGGGACGTTATTAAATGGCGGGCTCCTATTGATGATCTTTCTTTAAATTGTGATTTATAGGATGAACTATTCTGACGGATCTTCTATGAGGTATATTTAAGATATATAGAGATCATATTTTATAGACGGTCTTCTATAAAGATGATATTCTATAGGATATTCTAGAAGGCATTATATAGTATATAAAAAAGAAATCGATAAGGTATTATAAAGACTAATAGAAAAACTATACTAGATATTCTTAAAAAATAGAACATAAGTATTCTAATGAATCTGAGAAAGGTTCGTATTGGTGGCAGCAATAGGCCGAATAATCATATTATATATAATGATATCTCTCGCACCGAGTTAATTGTAGTTATTAGAAATATCACGACTTCAAATATACGAAAATAACCCGTGAGAACGCGTGCATCGATAAGCATAATTCCTCCCAGAAAGCGGAATGGAATATCCGTCGTGAAATATCTTATTTCGAAAGATATTATAATAGACAGAGAATATTATATAATTCAAGAATTTTATTCAGACAATTCAAGAAGAAACTTCGAAATAATATATATATATACATTTCCTATTTATCTTTATATCAAAATTAAATTATTCATATATATATAAATGTATATATTAATTTATTTCCTATATCAATAATTATTTATAATAACGACGCCGAAAAATTCCGTTATAGAAGATAGTACAGATATAAAATCTTAAAATTTGAGAAAATAGAAATAATTATTTCCATAAATATAGATATATAAAATATTAAGGCTCGAAATATTTTTTGTATTTTAATTTATAAAACGGCATTAGTAATCCGCGTTTCTCTCCATAACCTCCCTACCACACTACAGAAAAAAATATATTTTAAATTTAAACTCGACCTCCGCAACAGGGGAGGAGCGAGTGCAAATCTAAATCCCCTACACCATATAATAAAGAAAAGAGAAAGAAATTAAATACTAAATCTAGAGCAATATAATATCAAATAAATAAAAAATATATATATAATCAAACGGAGCAAATATAACAGAAGGGTAAAAGAGAAGTAACGAGGGAAGAACGAACAACATAATACAATATATATAAATTTTTATCAATAAATAAGTATCGTCGTAACTATGATATCGATATTAAAGTCGTTATCAATATTAATATTTCTGTTATTATTGATATCGTTACCATAATTTCTATCGCAAACGTACTATTACTCATATTCTTCATCTTACTAATTCAAACAAGAGGCACAAATATAATCCCGACGTGCCGTTTGCGTCCACTTCTACTATATTTCTCATTCTAGAAATAATCTTTTTATCGATGCAATCGTTATGGCGGCGATATTGTTGCCGCTGCTATTGATATTAGGGGCGATGCAGCTATTAACATAGTAGTTGCCATTCTCACGCGGTTACTAGCGATATCATCGATGCCATGGAGATTACTATTATTATTAATAATATTATCAGTGCTGTTGATATTGAAACTATCATGAATATTATTATTCTTGATATTATCATTATTGATATCCTTGTTATTGGTACTACTATCGATATTACTATCGATTATGACATATAATAAAAACGCATAAAATTAATATGCAATTTCTGATGGAATTTTTAACGTTGTTTTTTTTCTCACTTCTTCGAGTGCCTTTCGTATCGGTGCCGTCGATATTTCATGCAGCTATGGAGGCGTTTACATCGATTTTTCTCGCCGGGCTTTGCTATGCTTTGCTGCTCCAAGAGCAGGGCGGCCTTTGCAGCTTGATGTTGAAGGTGTGAGGTGCTCCCAGTAGTGGAAACTGAACTATCAGAGTCCAGGGTGTTTTGTTTCAGACTGAAATTAAAAGCGTGTGCTCGAAACTTCGACTTGACGTCTGAAGCTCGTGCAACCCAGGTCCGAACTCTGAGCCATCCTAGACTCCAAGGCTGGGATGTGAAGGTTGTAGAAGCATGTCTGGATCCAAATCCAAATTCCGATACAGAGATATCTTTTTACCCTGAAACCAAACCTGAACCTTTACTCAGCTTCACAACGCGAAAGCTCGTCTAAGTCCGATGGGCTACAAGGGGCCTCACAGGAGGGAAATCGTCACAGCCACCGAAGCTGCAAAAAAGCAGTGTCTTTCCGCCGGACGATCCCAGACCTGCCAAGGTTGTTGAAGTGTGACCTCGCCGTCTGGATTGTACTGCACTTCTCTCGGGTCCTGCATTCTCAATCAGGCACGACTCCATGCAATCTCTCTGCGATAAGGTCCGAACGATTGAACAAGACCACAGCTGTAGATATAAGATATAACAATACATGCATTCGACCAGAGCATAGTATGGACGCAATGGGCATACCTGTACCAGGTAATATCTAAGTCAAGAATGCAACTGAACATGTTGGTGGTTCCTGCTCTTAGTGTTTCTTGTAGGTCCTCCGTGCTCGAGCGGGGTGCACAATGCATGGTAGGCTTAAATGCCTAGATTCTTGAACCGCCTCCGAGAAGCCGGTAAGCTCTCATGCAGCATGAATCCCAAGCGCCTGACGTTGCACAAGCAGCCCCGAACACTATGCCCATCATGGGGAAACTAAATCACTGGACTCCGCCAATGGCGCTAAAGTCGTGCTGTCTTGCTGCAGGTTTGTGGACCGGTGTTGAATATAAGCGTGGGCCGTGTGAAAAGAAGACTGATATGCGGTCAGGAAAAGTTGATTGTGCAAAGCCACGGTTTGACAGCATAGATGCTGCTCAATGTGAAACATCTACCCTGTGCCTGTGCACCCGAGAAAAAGGCACTGAACGTGACCCGAACGTGGAGCGAGGAATTGAATCTGCAAACAAACCCCTTAAAGGACGTTTTAAACATCGAGCCCCCCCAAAAGGCTTTCAGCGTTGTCTGGCAATAGATAAGGTCTTCTGGGTTTTGAAGTAACCAGGGAGACAAGGTAAATCTGTATTTCATAATGGCTCCTTTAAGGAAAAGCTCCAGAAAGCATTAAAGTATGGTACAGCACTCCAGAACCCAGTCCTGCTTTGGGGTTCTATTCTGCAAATCCGGGCAGGTGTCTGGGATTGTCTGTGTAAAGAGTCAATTGTATACGGAAGCAAACAAAAAACCATGCCCTACTAGTAGCTGGGTAAGGCCACTTCTAAACTTGTCGTGCTAAATAAAATAACATCCCCTTGCCATGTAGCGGCCTGAAGGCTGTTGATCAGTAGTAAGTAATAGCCGTCCTTTATAGTCCCTTCACTGTGTAATTTAAGTGGACCAGGCAACCGGCAATGGCGCATGAAGCAGTCGGCAAGGCACTTAGCCTACATTTCAGAGTATCCTGTTTCATTTTTCAGCGTTTGGGTGGCAAACGGTTCCACGTGATCTTGTCCGACTTGTCTTGTTGCTTCGTTGTCCCCCGACCCAAGCCCTCAAAGTGCTTAACTATGCAGTCTGGGACGGCGGTCCACCTTGCAGATGGACCGGACAGCTCAGCGACACATGCGCAGATATCATTTCGACGAGGCCCATCTTCAGGGTATGTGTGCCAGCGTGCTTTATTCGCATGCTCCCTGCAATGCACGGGCAATGACATTGACCAATCAACCTCATTTTCAGGGTGTCAGATTAGACATTCGCACGTCAGCCCAATTATGAGGAAGACGTTGTTCCAGCACGCAGATCGACTTGAAGCATTACTGCCGGGTTGCGAGGTGCACTCGGTGCGTCGTGCCGCACATGCACCCGTTGCAAAGCTGGCAAGCTGTACAAGACCGGCCATAGCATACTGTCACGAAGCATTTCATTCGGCAGGAATCTCAGGTCGACAACCTGTGTGTCGTGTGCGAACCTTGTTCCAAGGAAGCCGAGGATGAGTTTCATAGAGCTGCGGAAGCTGCCGGGGTAAAGTGGTTCCAAACTTTCGGACTGCAGAGAGGAGGATTAGGAGGATTAGGTGGAGGGTACCTGAGCTAACCCCCAAGACGCCTGCGATTCCTGTGCACACACAGCCCTGGGCCCAGGTCTCACGAACGGGTTGGAACCCTGGCATCCAACTCCCGACTGAGCTCTCCACCTTTTGCGTGGCCGCGTTGTCTGTTTGGCCCTTGGGAGATGCGTCATGCTTCCGTGGCTTAGATATTATATGATGAGGCCAACAATCCATTTGCGAACAAGCACACCTCCGCGGTGCCGTGGCGCCGCTCTTATGCAAATGAGATGCCATGGGATTAGTGACACTGTTCGGGTGCCAATGGTCGAAGGTATAGGACGCTTGTGTACTTTGCATGGCTTGTAGCCACGGTCGAAAGAGCCGTTGAAGAAACCGGTTTCAGGATTGTAGGGCAGTTGTACTGGCCGTTTGTGCGATTGGCCTTTGATGCCAGGCCCAGGGTTCAGAGCCCTTGTTTGTTTTGCTTGGCCCTAGCTGTACTGAGGCTGTGGGATTCTTTGGGCGCAGGGCTGTAGTTGCGGCTACCAACTGGACGGGCGACCAGAGAGCAAAGTAGACTACTGCTTCCAATGGGCATCCGCTGAAGGAGAAACCCGACACATGTCATTGACGCATAGTTTCAACTGGGCGGCCTTCGAACCTGACTTTACGCCTGGAACGGATACATGGATTTGCAAAAACAGATATGTTGCTGGGATAGCAACTTGCGGCCAGTAGCAGTGCGCAGCCCTTGAACCAGCAAAGCACGAAGCTGCCCGAGGTGATGCGTACGTGGCTGCCTTGCTTCGTTCGAATGGGGCGTTCGATGGAGCTCGCATGGAGCTCAGCCTTCAGCTTGCGTTCACTCGGGGTTCGTTGTACTCCCCGCATAATTCCTGTATTTCTACTACAGTTCAATGGAGTTGATGGCATGGTGCCACCGCTCTTGCGTAGGCGTTTGCTGCATAAACCATTCTGGATGTGTCCATTGCTGGATGCGTGACTTGCCATCGGAGGGTTCTTTGGGTTATTGGTTCAAGGTTATTGGTTGCTTCATTGCATTGCAGCTGGAGTCTCTACCCCTAGACGCTGAGACCGTCCCGCAACCCCAATGTTTAAGGCCTATTTCCGCGAGCCGAAGCTCCAAAACCCAACCCTCAGTCCACAGCCCTCCACTAGAAAATCCCGCGCCTCGCACTGGTCCGGCATTTTTGCCTTCTTCACCAAGTTGCTGGACGAAGTCTTCCTCAACAGAGGCAGAAGCAACGTCAAATCATTACCAGACTCTGGACGTTTCCAGAGATGCCAGCGGACGCGACGTTATAAGAGCATACCACGCCCTGGCACTCCAGCACCATCCTGACAGACCGTCAGGCTCCACACAGGCCTTCCAGCATCTTTCCAGTGCATTTGAGGTGCTTGGTGACGAGGCGAAGAGGCAGGCATACAACTTCGCTCTTGTTGAGCGGGCGAACCGCGATGGGATCTCGTCTGACTCCATGGGCTTGAGGCCGACTGTCACGGGTGAGGAGGCCCATGTTCTCGCAGATTATCCGGCGTCGTTTGCCAAGCTCCTTCTCTCTGCAAAGCCCGCGCTTTGGGGTCGTCTGCTGAAGGGGTTGAGCAGGAAACAGCTGGATGAGTTAAAAGCGTGCCTCCTTTCCGCTGAATCAGGCAAGCCAAAGCGCCTTCTGGAAAAAAAGTCCGAGAACCTTGAGCAGCTCCGGGGTTTGGACAACTTATCCCAAAAAGGTGGATATGGTTACGTGGCCAGAGTAGATCTTAGCCACCTTGAGGTCTTTTCTCCCTATGCATCGTCGGTCGCAGTCGCTGCATATTATCATTCAGCAGTGCTGGAGCTGAGAAACCGGGTCAAGGGCCACACGGTAGCTTCACCTCGAACCACTTTCGAAGAGGCCGTTCTCTTTGGCATGGCCAGCCTTGACGAGGGCATGGCTTGCCCGCTGACGTTTAGAGCGAGGGTTGGTAGAAGTTGTGCAACTTTGCCAGCCGACGACGTGGGGTTGGTTGGCTCTTCAAATGAAAACAGCCCTGCTGGCTGCCCCTTCGCGTGAAAGAAACAAAGTCAAGGCGGAGTGGGCGAAGGTCGTCGCAGAAGAAGGCGAGTGGCGGCAGTTTCGTTGCCAAAGACTGCATCACGGCTCTTGGGCTTCATCATGGCACGAGAACACTCTTTGCGAGACATGCCTATTCTCAAACTTCGCAGAAGGTCTAAGCAACCAGCCGCCGTGGTGCTCCAGGCACGATTTGGGGTTTGATGGTCATCACAGCCCAGAATCAAGAGTCTTATGCCACTCCTTTGCACCATAGCATGCGACATACTCGTGGTTATGAATGTACTCGCTGCAATACCATCGGGGAGCACCATGCAGCATAGACAGATGACTTATCATCACCAATGTCAGCCTCATAGGACAGGCAGCAAGCAATCAGACTGGAGGGTTGGTGTGGAAATGCTTGTTTTGTCTTATCGTTCCAGGTCCCAGGCCGTGAGGCAGGATGCTTGTGTGCAAGCTCCTCGCTGTTACTGTGATTCAATATTCAGAGCTTTCATGAAGCATAAAAACCCCCAACCTTAGCTCAACGCTGATTATTTCGGACGCAACGTCCAACTTCTCAGCCCGTTGCCGGAATCCCCAAGCCGGCTTACCACAACGAAAACCACAATAGGCAGACAGCAGCTCATGCTGCAGGAGCTCAGGTAGCGAGAGTTGTGAGGATCAGCAGCAATATGTGTTGTGTGTGAGGGATTAAGTTGCTGTTGCGCCTTGCCAGGTGCCCCTGTTGCCGCAGACCGCTACACGACAAGGGCTGCCTGTCCAGGAGATGCAGAAAAGGTTGGCTTCTCGGGAAGGGCAGAAAGCCTTGCAACAGTTCTTCATGTTCTTCCAGCAGGAGCAACCAGCAATCACGCAGGGTCCCAAAATCGCAGCAGAGGTGCTGCAAGTTGCGTTGGGGCGCGTTCATTTCCCACACACCCCCGCCCGGCCCCCTTTCATTTTACCTGCTTTTCGGCCCTCCTCCCCCCTTTGCCTGCTGTTTTCCCTGCCCCCTGGCCCCGACTCCCTGCACCCCTCTGCCCCACCATTTCCCACCTCTCTTGTCCCTTGACCCCCTCCCTCCCACTTCTGCATCCGCTCTGCTCCTTCACATTACAGGAGCAAGTCGATGAGTTCTGTGCTCCGGCAAAGCCGAGGCGAAGCTTACACGATGAAATGTGGAAAAAGCCGAATGAGAGACCCAGTTCCCGTTTGTTAAGCAGGCATTGTCGTCAATGATCAGCGTTAAAATCCCAGTCCGAGTCGCCAATAGGGGCGGCGAAGCCGTTGGCAGAGGTATGCCACCACGCAGAGCAAGCGTCAGGGTATAGTGAAGCTCGATCCGTAGAGCCTGCGAGCAGTCGACGCAGACACACAATCCGGTGCTCCATCATCTCATAGATGTTCAACGACTGTGTGTATATATATATATGTGCGTGTGTGTGGATATGTATTGTCCTCGTTCTAATTAAAGTCTTGTTGCTCTTAGGTTCTGGGTTTTTGGAAAGCGATCATTCTCTTCGGGTCGCAGAACTACCCTCTCACGTCAGGGGCTTGGATGTACTGCCCACTATCTCTTGTTAGAGTTTAGCCTAGCATCATGCACAACCCTGTCAGTCGCTCCAAACGCCAGCATGTGATGCAGTGCTTTCCGTTCTAGTCTACCCACAGGTTACATCAATTAGCTAAACCTCATAGGTGCAGTCCCATAAACTCGCTTGTGGGATAAACAGAGATTGCCACCATTTTGCACGGCCTTTGTGATGTGAGCCAGTCGAATTTTGTCTCTGCGAGCTTTCAGCACAGCACCAGGCGATGACGGATGTCCGTCGCAACTGTTTCACAACATATGAAAATGTGAAGTTTGCTTTGCAAACTGTTCACGAACCTTCCCACACCTGTATGGGAAAGAAAATCGGCATGCAAGCTAGTCATGCAGCTCTTTGTCTGCGCTCACTTGTGTCGTCCTCCTTCCTGTCCGGGTTCGAGGTCTCGCTGTTCACATGCTAGGTCATGCTAGAAAATGCTTGTTGCCGAACGAATCAAGCAGTGATACTAATTTCGAACTTGTGCAACTCAGCAAATGATGTTCCAAGTCAATGTCCTAAGTTTCTTGTGCATCAGCCTGGTTGTAATAAAAACTAGCCAGTTCCTTGGGACTATGTGGGCTCTTTCAAGCGTACATGGAGACGCAACAAAAGCCACTGCAACATGGCACATAGCAGCACCTGCGCTACTTCATCCCGCACTGTGTGGAGCCAGGCAGATCCGGTGAAGCCCTGCGAGCATGATAGCTGCCCATCTCTGTGCAGAAACACGCTCTGGACGAACATGTTGACATGTTCCTTCGGCCTTCCATATGTCCAAGCGTCCCGACTGCAGCTCCCACTTCAGAAACTCCTTGAAACCCAATTGCCATGATCGGACAGGCTGCACAAATTCATCGCTGGTTCTGTCCTTCTTGCAGTTGCTACGTGGCAGATCGGCCCACCGCAGGTTCTGGTTGAAGCGTACAGGTCGGGCAGCCTTTGCAGAAAACGCGCTGCGACTGCTCCAACTTATCCGCAGGTGTCATGCTCCGGTTCCATCTTGGGTCTGCACCATCCCGCGGTGCTTATGGGGAAAGGCAGTGGTCTCTACCTGCAGAGCCCAGGCTATGATGGGTCGACACTGGCGGCCTGGCATGGAAGGATTGGAGCTCATGCTGGTCTTGGTCTTGCACCGTAGGAAGTCTTCCGCCTAGGCAAGGCAAGACTCGAACGGTCTTGCAAAATTCGCAGTCGTCTGGATATCCTAATCACACGGATTCTTCGCCTCCCCCTGTTGACATCGCTGTATTCTGTCTCTGCATGGGTGACGCAGCCTGCCGGCAAGTGCGCAAGGCGTCGTGACTGCCACAGCTGCTCAAAGCTCGCCAACCCATACACGTCATAATACAACCGATACTACACAATACAAGTACATGCAGCATATTACCCAATTATCATGTATCATATGAGTATATACGAGCAGGACAAGATAGGAAGATAGGAACAGCTAGGACCCGGAAAGCACCGGGTCATTCAAAAGGACTCACTTAGCCCTTGTGATGAGCAGCATGAGCTCTCTTCCGCTGCTTTGCTGTTTCAGGCATCCAAAACCCTAAACCCTACTGGGTTTAGGGTTTAGGGGAACCCTACTGGGTAACCCTGGTGCCCCCACCGGAAAGATGCCAAGGCTCTTGGCTTTAGTTTCCCATACTCTCAAACTCTTCGGATCTCGCCAGGATGCGACAATCAGTTGGATCACACAGATCAGAACCAACTGCAACCAATCCTCCGACTACACTTGCTGGGCACATTGGTCACAGCGCCTTCGTTTTAATTGCACGGTATTCGCAGTGGTTTCATACTATCCTGGCTGCGAGGAGGAGCACTTCCTGCATCCTCGCTTGTTAATCCCATTCTGTGTGTTTCGTGTCTTCGTAGCCTGCAGCTAATGTACCCGACTGCAACTGCGGGTCGTTGAGATGCCACCGCGGGTATGACACCCCAGTGCAACGCTGCATCAGTAGAACTGCGGCCTGCATCATGGAGTCATCCCGTCCTGATAGGATCCCCGATCTGGCCACCTGCTCGAGATGCGCAGTACGGCAAGAGAGCATCTTGTGCAAGCGCTCGCATAGCAGTCCTGGTACCACTCCTGCAGTATTTCACGCAAGCTCCACAACCCCGTGACGATGTTGACGTTGTCCATCAGGTGCCTCTCCCCCGAGATAGGCGGCAGGGAACACGTGTCTGCCGCTTTTAACTCCCCGAAAGCATAATGGTCACATATGCTTACATCATAGTGCAGGAGGTTTCTGTCAGCAATGCGGCTCTCTCAGTCTGCGTTGCACGTGGTGCGTGCTTGCTCCGAAGGCGGTGTTACGTCTGACTTCCTTGACCGTCACAAGAGGTCTGGGTTGCACCAGATTATGACATGTTACAGTACATCACTATCTTGTTACAGGATACTATAATTTACTGTACCATGCAGGCGAGATGGGACATGCCAGCCTTGATCGCGCCATGTTCGACTTCTGCTGTAGCTTGCGAGCGAAACCTGTGCTTTCCGCGTCGTAGATCTCCTGGCAAAGCACGTGCTCAAAACCTCTGCATGGGATGCTATTTTCCGGACCCCCGGACTGCCTGCGCCTGACGCCTCATGGCTTGCACCCAGGTCAAGTCCGCAGCCGTGCTGATCTAGGCACGTCGGGCGGTCAGGCAGCATTTCACCAAATGGCGGAATTTCGAGTCTCAGTGGAAGGCCAGGCCGCTCAACATGTGCCAGAAGATCAAGAGAATGTGGCAAGTACTGCAGGGAAGCTGCAAACAATCTATTCCCAGCTGCATGGGTCGTGCGAGACAAATTAAGCTAAACGTGGCTTCGAGCCTCTTCGCCTTCAAGGTGGCATGGTAGCGAGAGTGCAATCCCATCATTTGGCTTACGCCAAATGCCTCCGAGCAACGTGTGAACTGGAGGTTTTCACATTAACTCGCTATTCCGCTATTTCCGTCTTACCAGGATTTTCTTGAGGCGCAGAACGAGGCCTTTCCCGCCAGAAGCTTACCCATGCTCACATCCTTGTAGAGAACCTCGACCTGCGCAAAGGATTCTGCGGCTGTGTGTGCACATCATCTTAGTCAGAACCTGACAACCTCAAAGCTTGAGACGTGCTGTACCAAAGTCCCACAAGAACATTCTGCTGTAGAGTTGAGACAAGGTCTCTTGGCCACAGTCTATCCAGTCTTCGAGAAGGATGTGAGCTGCAAACTGCAGGGAGGCAGGAATTAGGGCTTGCCTTTCCACAGTTCAGCACCATCATGAAGTCGCCACCGTCTCCTTCCGGATAAACAGGTTCTGGCATGACTCCAGTCTGTCAGAGCAAGCCGAGCGCAGCAACAGCATCCTTCTTTCACTATCGTGACCTCAGGAGACATTCAGAGCAACAGTCGGCTTGCTAAGCTCGAAGCCTGTTCAATGATCTCTCAAAAGCGGTGTTTACCCAGTGCAAGCACTTGCGAGTACCCTGTGCTGGGTGCTCGGCGTCCGGCAGCAGAAACCTCCTATCCAATAAATGGCAAACCTCCGTGCAGCAACGGTGGCCCATCCAAGCATACTCTCTGCTCGGGATACAAAATGAAGATGCCGAGATATCAACTGTCAGGATCTGTTGGTTGTTCAGGCCGGAAAGGAATGGCAACATGGCCTGCAAAAAAAAGGAAGACCGCGCCCCGCTGATTTGTGCGTTTTTGCACAACATCTAGAGAAGCAGTGTTGCCATGCAAGTATCCCCTCGTGCTGGATCGCTTAGGCGAGGGCGAGGTGGTGATTTACGCTGTCCTCCATGAGACTGTGCACAAGTTTCTCGAACTTGCCCCTTTCCTGTTGCGGAAGCAGACTGCATCTTGGTACTGAGCCAGTCGAAGCTGAAACCTGCCTGTGGGAACTCGTGCAGCAAGTCGCAGAGCTGCTCTTGCGTCAGGACCCCAACCTTATCTGCACAACACACATTGAGCCGCCGTACAGAACTCCGTTTCCACAAAATGCTCCGACAGCGAAACCTTGCAAATCTCGTCGGAATAAATCCTCATGTCGCTGGAGACGTCGTTGATTCCGAAGACTTCCAAGACGCCGAACACCATCTGAACACGACTCGCCGACATTCTCGAATTGGCGCACGGCTGAATGCCACTGGACCGTGGCCTTTGGCGAAATGGTCCCCATCACTGCCTCTCGTCCAGCTACGTAGAAACGACGCAGTGTGTCGGGAGAGACTGGCACCAACATGAGGTGCACACTCCCTTCTGCAAGCAGTGGAAATGTCCTGCGCTGCGGGTCGCAAGTAAAGGTGACCACAGCAGTACAGGGTCCTTCGAACACAAAGTAAAGATCTGGAGAGTCTTCCTGCACCGCACAATGGCACGGCCGAGGTAACGGTGTAGTTTTAGCTGTTTTCCCTACCAATCTTCAGTACAAAGAGTCATCTCATCGCGGAACTCTTGCATGCAGGCATGCTGCTCTAAGCACTACAGCTCCTTTGGCACTGTTGTCAGGTCTCACAACAAGCACATCGACAGAACCTCCTTGACGGATCTTGAGTCTTATCTCGGCACGGCCCCTATCCCAGCTTCACCGTCTCAAGATAGTAAAGCTAAGCGGTTGGGCAACCACGTGTTTGGTGAATTTTGCTGACATAGCGGTTGCTGTTTCCTTAAGTTAGCTTCAAGTCTGGAGAAACCCCTTCAAAACACTCGAGTACGCAGCATCCCAATCTCAGTCATCTCACTCGCCAGTCTTTCCATGATGAGAGTTGCATGCCAAGACAGTGTTAGTTTAAGACGTATTCAGGCCATTTCAGACTCCGGACAAGCCATGCTTCACTTAGCTTGAGTGCAGGAGCACGGACGAACTCATTCGTCCACTCTTCCCTTCCGGATGGTGGCGAGCTAAATCTCGAGCTCTGCTCGCAGCGCACACGAACTGTAAAGCGAAAAGAAAAGGCTTCACAGGAGGTGCCAACGAACTAGTCGGACTCTATGAACCCGGGTGGGAGAGGCGGGAGAAACGAAAAGAAGCTAGCTCGAACTTTCTTTTTCGCGCATTCGCTCTGCGAACCACGTGTTCTGCACGACAAGCTATGCTTCACTTAGCTTGAGTGCAGGAGCACGGACGAACTCTTTTGTCCACTTTTCCCTTCCGGATGGTGGCGAGCTAATTCTCGAGCTCTGCTCGCAGCGCACTCGAACTGCAAAGCGATCAGAAAACGCTTCACAGGAGGCGCCAACGAACTAGCCACCCTCAGCACGCTGTGAAGCCACCCTTGAGCGCGCTAGTGAAGCTGAGACGACAAGCAGGCGACCAGCTGAGCGAGCTCTGTCTCGTAGTTATCGTAGTTCTTGCAGTCAGCCTCAAACGTCTGGAGGATCGGCCACACTTCCTTGAAGGAAACCTCGTGGAAGGTCCCTCCGACTGATTGTAACTCCTGCAAGTCTCCTCTGGAGATGCCGTCCGAGATGTTCTCCGAACTCGAAACTCTGTGAAAAGAAACTGAAAGCGACCCAGAAGCAGCCCAAACCCAAAAGGCTCCTATTATCGCTGAGAGACGCAAGTCTTTGGAGTAGCCTTTGTTGAGGGCGTGCTCTGCGGCCGTGTTGTCAACCCAGCAGCACATGTGAGCGTCACCAGGTCATCGAGGTCGAAGCGGTCCAGAAGCGGACGGAGGTCGGCCCAGTCTGCATGGACCACCGTGAAGAGGCTCGACCAGAGCTCCTCAGAAGATGCTGTGTGACCTCCCCACGAACCAGCCATGGCGCGAACGTTTCCGAAGAAACGAAAAGAAGCTAGCTCGACCTTTCTTTCTCGGGCCTTCGCTCTGCGAACACGCGAAGGCACTTCAAACCTCGAACGAAAAGTTCTCGCTACGCTTGTCACTACGAACACATGTGTTCTGCACGACAACCTGTCCGGGGGTCCAAGGTAGCCCAGAATGATATTCCAAGACCCGCCGCACGGGCTCAGCAACAAAATCCTGTTTACCGTCTTGCCCCTTGTGATGTAAGAACTTGATGCCGCATTGTTTGGTTCATCGAGAACGAACACCACTCCCCCAACCTGTCTGAGCTTCTCTGAACTTGCGCAGAGTAAGATCGCTTGTGGCAGCCATCACCGAATACCATGCTGCAGTGGGCTCCCTAATCAAACTAGCAATGTTGCCTGCTACTGTAGGGGCCTTAATAACTCCTCTATTCTATTTTGGGGGTTCTTTCTTAGAATTATAGTATCATATGCCCCCAAACCCTAATCCAATTATTAAGGCCCCTAGATTACCAGCACGTTAAACACATGCATGCCCCACCTTGCCGCTGGCCAGGAAGATCTCCTGTCAAATCGAACGACGCAGGTGTCTTTATGAATGAAAGGAGGCAACATGTGACAAGTCCTGCGCCGGAAGCAGAAGCCGTGGCTCCAGAACATGAGCTAAAGCTGCCAGGAACCTGACAGGCTCCGTCAAGGTGTTGAGTTGTAAGGTTACGCGCACATCACGTCAGCACGGTGCCAATGTCCTGCTGAATTTGGCAATGAAGAACTGAAGATTATGATGCCGCGAAAATGCGCTGGCACCGTATCGGCTAGCAGCACAAACATGGAAAATACAGTCACTGATACATCGATGATGCCAAGTGAGTTACAAGGGGCTGAAAACATGCCAGCCGCACTCCACACAGGCGCCAGCAAGACACGGCATTGCACCGAGTTGCTCCTGGAAAGCCTCCGGAGCAGGCAAGGCAAAGCTTCGAGAGAGCCGAACATCTGTAGCTTCTATGAACAGAACACGGCTCTGAGTTCGTATTCATAACCCCTATCACTTTGCAACAAACAACACCTCATACTACGCCGCACACACAAGCCCATGTGTGCATTTTGCTTCAACTAAACATCCCTAGCATCAGCAAACCATGGCTTCAAGGTGGAACAACCTCAGCACGAAAAGCAGTGAATTTGCAGTGTGCGTGGCTTTTGGGCCCCGAACCGTGCTACGCTGATCAGCCCACCAGCCGATCAGCCCCTAAATCCTAAACCTTAAACCCTGATTGGCTGATTGGCTGACCGGCTGATGCACAGTTAGCGAACCGACTTTGCAAGCACGATGTGAATCTGTCTCGCTTGTCCGAATTCCATGGCTGCACCGTCTCTGCTTGTACTCAGCCCTCCCACAGGGCTGCTAGGGGTGTCTATGAACACATTACAAACGGAGTCAAGGCCCGCTTCATGACAGTCGAAAAGAGAGGGTCAGGCTCTTGATGGCTCTTGTCAAGCTCTCTGTTCAAACCAGCAAAGTTCTGCACATGTTGGAATAATCTGCTGTCGCGCCCTGCTCAGTTCTGCTCGGAGCTAATACAGAGTCCTGCATCATGAATCTAGCTCTGCATAAGTCTGCAGACAACTCATTGCAACCGCGGACGACATATTAAAACCACAATTAACCTCACTCCGGGTTTTTGACCGGGAGTCTACTGTGCTTTTTTACCTCGTTGGGGAGCAAGCAGTTGGCCACCAAAGTGCAGTTAGTGGGCTCGCACGTCCTGCTGTCCGAACTGAGGGGCTTTACTGCAATGAAAGATGTGTCGAATGCATCTGCTACACCAAGCGGTTGCTTCAGGCAGTGATTCAGACATAGAGATAGGCCCTGAAATCTTTTGTTCTATCATGGATCTCAGACGCGCCTGTGCGATCCACACATTTTGCTGGAAGTCGTCGCACATCGTGCTGAAGGCCTGGCTGGTTGCTGTCTCGTCATCCAACTCTCACTGGTCGTTAAACAACCAGATTTCACTCTCAATCACAACATGTCAGTTTAACACGATTGGCAGCAGCAAACAGCTTCTTGCGATCGTCCGGATACCTCGGCTGTATGCCTAAGGCTGCAATTTATGGCTAACATGAGGCCGAGCCTTCCTTATCTTTGCTAGTTTCATGGTTGCTTGGTTTGGTGTGGTTTGTGTATGGCTGATGCCCTAAGAGCTTGGCTCTGAGAGCTGGGGTGGTGGAGGCAGCGCAGGCCTTCAAAAGCTGTGTGGATGCGGTGACGGGCCTGGAACCATGGGACGCGGGGTATGGAAGGCATGTGAGAGGTATTCATGACCCCTGCCATAATGCATTCCAACAGCACATTATGACCAACCCACCCACCCTCAACAACCCCCCTACCCACACGAACGCATGCATGCATGCATGCATGTATGCATGCATCCACAGTCTCACATGCTCACCCTCACCGACTTCGTCACTCCATGAAGCACCTGTCCAGTCATGGCATCAACTGGGCTTCAAGCTTGTCCAACATCGCATTGAAGTGTCTCTGTGAGATCTTCACGACAAAACATGGTTCCTCAGATGTCGTTCTGAGAGACTGCATAAGACAGAACACCTTCGAATCACGGATGTGCAGCTGGACTACCTGCTGCGATAGGCCTGTTTCCGTCTCAAACATTGGCACACTCTTATTAGTGAGCCCTAACTGTGTCTTCCATGATGGTATAGTTGTGTTTGGCCGGTTGCCGTTGCATTTGGTGCACATGATGACTCAGTAAAACTTGCTGCGGCAGAGGCAAAAGACGTTCGATCATTATCCACACTCCTTTATCTTGAGTGCTCCTTCATCTTAAGTCCAGGCGGATTGTCGGATCAAGGGGGCAGGGCTAGCTGGCAAGGTCCTGGTCCGGCTAGCTTCGCACTTAGCGCCAGCAGAGGCTACATCCTTGTTTCATTACTTCCCCACCTTGGTCTTTCATTATGAGGGTGCCGTACTATGTTTCGGGCTAAAACAACGGAGAAGTACCAATATTCTGAAGGACAACAACGAGCCAGCGAACATGAATGCAACTTCGAGCTTCTCGTGCTTGGGCTTTCAAAGGTCTGACCCACTAACCTTCCTCTTCTTGGGCTTGACAAGCGGCCGTGGCGACCACAGTCGTAAACACTTTTTTTGTGAGGACCGATGGGAGGCCGCCTATGACGCAGTGGCCTGAACACCGAGCTCAGCAGAAGTTGAGAAGAAACAGCTGCAGCAGTGCTATAGAGTAGAGTGGACAGGCAATGGCCGGCCTTTCATGATTTCGAAGCTGGCCCCAAACACCTTGGCCTCGCAAGTACCCTGCTGCAGAACATACCTTGGACTTCGGGGATGCTTGCCTCGCGAGAGAGAGAATCGCACATGGCTCCATATGTGACCGGGATGCACATCTTGCAGGTCAGTGCCTTGATGAACAATCACCTGATGCATACGCGTGCAGTCTCAGACGATGGACCATGCATTGACAGCAAAGCCATGATCGGCCGCAGCCGCTTTTCTCATGGACGTGAAACACTCATGAAGCAGGCTTGCGTTGAGCGCCTGATCCTTCATGAAGAGTCTCTTGTGAAGATACAACCTGGGCTTATGGTCTTGGAGTTGAGCAAACGCTGTCTGAAGGAGCCCAGAGCAAAGATTGAGGTGGCGACTCGAGCTCCCGCATACACTGGGCGGATAGCACCTTGAAATCCTTCACCTCTGCATTCCACTTTTGGGAGACTGCTCGTGTTGCTTTGAGAAAACAGCCATCTGCCTCACGGATGCCTCGCGGAAGGGTCTTGCGTTTCACGGCAAGCCTTCGTCTAGCCGACCGGAATGTGTGGACTCACATGTCACAAGATTATCATCCTACATCGACGCCCCGAAAGTGAGAGCTGGACGAGCGGGCTTGAGGTGAGTTTCCCGCAGCCGGGCGGGCTTGAGGCGAGTTTCCTGCAGCCCACACTTCATGCAAAAAATGCTTCCATATTATGTGGAGGTCTCCGAATGCTCTTCGAGCAACGTGCAACCGCAACCCTATTCAGCCGCCCTTCTGCTTTTGTTTCAGGATTCATTTCCACGATCTGAAAAGGGATCAGGTACGGCCCCAGACTCGCCCTTGCATTGCGTGTTCTTGGGTCAACAACCAGCTGCTGGACCGGGTCACAGCTGACCAACTTCCTAACATCCGTTAGATCTGGTTGAAACTTGAACACCTTCAACGGTGCCTTCTTGGCTTCAAACTGCAGTGTCAGTATCAGAGCATGCCGTGCTGCATCGAAGGGAGAGGGTTAAGGCTTCTGGTTTTTTCCTCTCAGATAGCCAGACAATCGGGCATGCGTTCAGTTTTCGCTTTACATGTCTAAACAGCCAAGAACCTTATGCCAAGTGTTGCTGTCTTTGTGGTTGTGGCTTGTCGTCACCTCTGCGCAGTTGGAGCTCGGACGCCAGAGGGAGCAGTGTAAGAGAGAGAGAGAGAGGGACGGAGATGGTTTGCTAGAGCCGGTGTTTTGATGTTTGTTCGGGTGCTTGTTTGCCTGGTCCGCTTTAAGTTTTGGAGACTAGGTTAAGGCCTGCACCTGGGCGATCGAAGCAATACATGCTCTGCTGAAAGCACTTCGGCGATTCGCTTTGAAGCCCGTGGCCTGCACTTCTGAAAGGCTGTGAGAGGGGCCTAAATTTCCGTTGCTGCCTCTGAGTTGCGCAAAGTCCTCGCAGGGCTTGACTTTCACTTTGTTAGGAATCCCGCTTGATCAAGCAGTTTGCGGAGTTCTGGCTTCCAAACACAGGCTTTTGATCTCACAAGAAAAAGTGGTTCTGCTGCTCGGAGAATGACTTGAAAGGGTGACAGGCTTCTCCGCGACGAGCGTGCGGCGAATGTGCGGACGTGGACCCGGAACGTCCTCCGAGGCCGGCCTCTGCATTGTTTGAGGCGTCCGCATCCTTGCAAGACCCAGTTGCGGTAAGGGCACCTCATAGTTTAAGAATCCCTTTCCAACACAGCGATCGCGTGACTGGAGAACTATCTTCTCAACCAGGCCTACAGGTATCCTGACATAGCTCGACGGCCTGCAACATGATGCGATGCTGCTTTTGCCCACCCAGTCCTGCTCTGGATTGGAGTTACCTGCGTCTTCTCAGGGCAGGGCATCCCAGAGCTTTCAACGACAGCGCCTCCAAGACTGGTTTGCGACTTCTGCCGCTTGACTTCTGCCTCCTCAGGAACGGGTGTCAGAGTCTGCAGCTCCTGTCTTACATGTACCATGGCTACGAAGCAGCTTCGGCTCTCCTGCTGGTAGATCTTTTCCAGGCGGATTTCGACAAGCTCGCGAAAAATGAAAGACTCATCTGGCAAGTGGCAACACATGAGCTTCCGCAATCCACATGTATCGACATGTCGACAGAAAGAGGTCGCATGCCGGGACAACTTCTCGCGAATTCCTGCGTGCAACGATTCCGACCTCGCGAAACTCACCTGTGTTCGATGCAACATATTCGGTCTTGCCCTTGTCTCTTTGCCGCCCCGGGCCCCAGTTGTGGCGGGCCCCGGAGCCCAAAAAGGCTGGAATGTGTGATACTTGCTCAAGGAGAATCCTTCAGTGGACGGAACTGAAGCTACTAGACTACTAGCTGCTCGTTGCAACAGCACGCAATTCCATTCCGCTATGGCTCACGTACCGACGTTCATCACGGCTTGAGGCGACATGGATCGCGAGGATTTGTCGGTGGATCGAAACTTGAGGAGGCCATTGCCCTTTTGTTTGGAATTAGACGTGACTCGGCACAGCCATGCCGCAAAACAGAATCTACTGCATTCTCCATTGTGCACATCTGGAGTATCAGCACTACCCGCAGGTGAAGCCAAGTTTCATACAGGCCCGAAAGCAGACAAGGTTGCCATCCGCGCAGACAGGAACTCTGAAAGAAGAGCCCGGATGCGAAAACGCTAGACCCTAAACCGTCTCATACTGTCTCCAAAAGAGATCGGAAATCAATTTGCATCGGCCTGGGTACAGGTCAAGGCATTGCCGAAGAGCGTCCTGGTGGATCACCTCCGCATGCTGCCGTGGGATTTAGGCTTGATCTTAACTCCAGAATTCTTACCTCTGCAAAGACCTGTATAATGGAAGGGAATCATTGTCATAGTCAGAGTAAAAAGCATTAGAAATTTAGGTTCTTAGGGTTCAGTTAGGGGATGATTTCTGCAAGGAAGCAAACACCGCGGTCAAGAGCAAGCATCGGCCTGCACCAGGCATGTATTCACTGCCACAATGGAGGCTCTGGGAGCATCCCAGATGCCCATCAGCGTAAACTCCCCAAAAATGATGGAGTCCTCCATCTGCCTGTCGCGCACATCTGAAGATTCTCTGGCACGCGGCTGTGCCTTCCTGCAAACGGGCAGGCCCACTGAACAGAAATCGTCGCCTCAGCTGATGGCCAGTTAGCATCTTGTTTGGTAGAAGCCTACAGGCTCGCAGTATGGAGGTGGGAGGAGGTGGCCCTCTCTATACAAGCCGCTTCAAACACTCGTGACCACGAAACAACCACAAGCCCAAACGGCCAACCGGACGAACAAACTCTGGAGCAGTGCTTCTGCCAGACCCAGTGGGTAATGGCTTTGGCTTCGGAGGGATTACTCGCCTGCATCGGCACTTTCGGAGTTCCTGCATGGAGTCCGATTGAACCACTGGCCGCCTTTTCTTGTTGGTTCTTTGTGTTGCCTTATACGAGCCGCTTGAACAAGAACCTGGCTGTGCAACCAAGCGACTACAACGACGTCGTCACTCAGGATGTTCACTGTGCCACGGCAAAGCATGACCGCCTTTCCGCAGAGAGTGCTCCAAACGGAATTGATTATGTACATTTGCACTAAGCTGCAGCATAACTCCACAGGACATGTGCTGATGAGCACCTCATGACACTCCATTCCCTCGGTCACCATATACTCGCCATCGTTGTAGACACGCTCCTTCACTGCCACTTCCAATGCCTTCCCGGGATGCTTGAACTGCTTTCGCTCTGACGGCTTTCCTGGAGATTTCTTCGCAGAAACATGTAGCTGTCTCGCGTAAACTTCAGTATTGGTACAATGCAAATCACTGCGCCACGTAACTCATTGCATTTATTGCAGAAAACAAAATGTGGATTCGGGCTGTCCAGTCAGAACTAGGCAAGGATTAGCTGTTGAGGGGCACGACAGCCATCAGATTGCCGAAGGACCCCCTTATCCATTGCTGTTGCTCATAAGCCCTAGTAAACCATGACTGTCCGTTATATAATATAATATAGTATATTCTGAAAACAAAATTAGTACTCTAGTATAATATAATAGCTCTTGGCAAAGTCGCCTGCGTGAAGCCGGGGTCTGCTTCGCGGAAAAGCTTCACGTTCCTGACGGAGTGTCGGTTGCCCCGCTTTTCGACAGACTAAAAGATCCATCCTGCTCGTTCTAGGGTCATCTTTACACGTCTACTTTTGTTTTTTTTGGGGGGAGGTCCTTAAAAAGAAGTAAGGATCCGACTACTATCATAGGGCCAATCTTAGGGGATCTTTTGTAGGTGCAGCCGGGTCTCCGAAAACTGGTCACGCCCCGACGGTGGCGCTCGACGTCGAATCTCGACTGGAAGTGCTCCAGAAGCCCGGCATCCTGCTTAGGTCTCAGTTATTTTTGGTTTAGGGCTTTGGTACTTGGATGAATGGCTGCTTGACTTGCAAAACTGGACGGAGGTGTCTTTCCTAGATGCGGCTTGGTATTTGTTTCGTAGGCACGGCTGGGCTCTTAGGTGCGGCTCGATTTGGTTAGGGGGAATTCCTCGTCGGCTTGCCACAAAGAAAACACGAGCAAGCTTTGAGGTCCGCAGATATCAGGTAGGCACAGTGTCCACACGGTGGTCGCGGTGTCAGCTGGAACCCCGATTGTCATGCAGACACAACCTTTGCAAGCATGGTACTCTCTGCCTTAAGCTTGCACAGCTTTACGGAGGCGAGGGGTTTGCAGGGGCACAGCCTCCTTCTGCAAACTCTCCAACACTGTAGGGAAACAGGGAACCCCGACCTCTTATGAAGCTCGTCTCACGAACAGAATGCAGTCCTTGAAAAAGAGATCTTGAAGATGCGCACGAGTCGCAGACGCGGTCATCACGATCGGGCTGGCCTGAAGAATGCCCAGTATCTTGTGCTATCAGCAAGACACCGATGATTTTGACGTTCCATAGAAGTTTAGATCCTGGCTGCCGTGACTGTTGCGCCGCAAGGTGCAGGGTCTCCGGAAGTCGAACTCAGAACCTGAAAGTTTCACAATCGTGGAATGGAGCTCACAAGTCACGGCGGTCACAAAGGACATCGCATGCACGCTACTGACGACGCAGCCCGAATAGACGTACCGAAATACTTCGCTAATCTTGCTGCTTGCGTGGAACTGTTAAGTCCAACGCTGAACCTTCTTTGAATCCGATCAAACTGGCTGAGTAGTTCGTAAATGCTAATTATGAACCGTGGCGTCCTGCAGTAATCGCCATTGATTTCTGTGGACTAGGTACGGGAAGTTTCTGCCTGCCACACAGTCACCGGGCTCTCCCCACCTGGATGAATTTATGTTGCTGTGCTGCACTGCGCAGCACTGCATGTTGTATCTGTCCGATTCTGCCGGATCTCGTGCTCTTCGCTGCTTCCATTTACTTTGTCGGATTCCTTTCGGCAAAGAACCATTTCAGAGAAGAGCTTGTTTTAGGGAGAGTGTTTCGGTTCAGAGGAACATGCTTAGCTGTGTCTTGCGCCAGGGGCTCCGCGGTACGAAGTCATTTTGAGGAACGAACGTTTTGATGCGAACTCGGGTCTGCTGGCATGAAGCGAAGAGCTTCAAACTTAGCAGCTCAGTCGCAGATATCTGAGCCAGCAAGTCTTATGTGAATACTGACTTGACAGCCCCGTAGGAAGGTGATAAATCACCAGTTCGGGCTTGTTTCTAGTTCTGCAATGTGCAGCACATTACAAACGGAGACACTTCCTGACGCTGGTTTGAACTAACTGACAACTTGGCAGTGTTGCTTGGTGCAGGAGCCCCCGCACTAGCGGGACCCCCAGTCTTCCTGGAACTGATTCGACGGTGACGAAGACAAACTAGACCCGAACCCAAACCCTGAGCCGGCAACCCCCCAACCGCAACACGAAGCACTAAACACGCTGGAAAGAGGAGGCCAACTTGGTCTGGCACCGAGCGCTCCCCAACCACCGAGTTTGAGCCTGGGGATGGGATTCAGGGCCCTTTGGAGCTTTGGGGGTTTCGGGTATTGCTCATGCTCATGCTCAAGCTGAGTACAACACCCAACTTGTTCAGGACCTGCGGGGCTTTGGTCTAACGCGCGATGATGCTTCTCGCAATAGTCACGGGACCTTGCCCCCGATGATGATGTTCACATCACCTTGCAACACGACGTGCATGGCCTGCACCAGCAACAGCAGGAAGTCATCAGGGTGTGGGAAAAACTTGCTCCCGGCGTGAAATCACTAGCAACGCTTTCTTGCACCTTGGCAGGCTTGCCTTCAGTGAGAAGCGGCTCGTTCTTCCTTCATGGCGTGCGTTACCATGCACGTGCTCGCGTGCCTACTCTCCCTCGCCGGCTCTGACGTGCCTCCAGAACTTCTTTTGAAACAGCGCAATCAAGCGCTCGAAGCTGAAGGTGTCCTGCGGACAATGATGCGACTGCACTATGTCCGGCTGAGACACACACACACACACTCACTCTCGACTCCAGCGTGGAGAAGAAGTCGAGGGTTTGAAGGGACTTGGAGATCTCCATCTTCTGTGCCTCGCACAGCCCAGGCTCTCAGCGTTTTTCCAGCTCCCTCCGGCGCTCTCTGTATGTGGGTGCTGACTTGTGCGCCTCGCTGTTGAAGGTGAGAGTATCCCTCAGACTTACCAGGCAGTGCAATGCCCTCACTTGACCAATACAAATGTTGTTGCTTTCCTTAGCAGCCTGCTTCTGTCCACCTGTCTCCTTCTCCTCACAAACACGGCTTCGAACTGGATGCAGGTCTCAGGGTTTTTTGCACCTGCCTCGTTCCCCTCATCAAGCTTGTCCTGCATCGCTCAAGGACCGAAGGGTTCAAGGACTCGCGACTATCAGCGGCGATGGCCTTATTGGCCTTCAGCTTTCCGTGCAGCTTCGCCGTTTGCAGTTTCGCGGTTTGCCTTCGATTGTAGTGTATGGTGCTCTTACCTAGATATTTCCGACCAAGACCCATGTCGCTCGATGCAAAGACAAGACTGCCGCAGATTGAAGGCCTTCGCTTCGCGGCGCTGTCCTTCTTCTCTTGCGGCTGTGGCTCCGGAGGGCGCGGTGGAGGAACAACTGCTGGAGTCTTCTTCCGGCCTTTCAAGTCCTACACTTTGCACTCACTTGATTGCACTTTTTTGGACACTTCTCCAAAGTCTCTGCGACTCTGCGTGAGGTGCGGAGGCGATGCTTTCCGCAAAACGTGGGGCCTGCACTGATCGCGTTGACAAACTGCACGACTCGTAACTGTGTTTTTGTAGCACGTAGGAAGGAGGGTTTCCTCGTCGTGGGCCAGGGGATCTTCAACTGTTCTAGACATTTGGAGAGATCTTGGACATCATCCTTGATGCCAGCAACTTGTCTGAACTGGGAAGATGTGAGCTTGTGCATCTGGCAGAAAGTCTTTGCCACCACGTTGTACTGATTGTCCACACATGATCGAAGCAAAACCCGAGGATCGCCAATGATTCCTGCGTCGCAAAGATCGGCAGATTCTTGCCCGTCAGACCACACTTGGACGGATCCAAAGGCCAGCAGGAATACGTGGTCTGATTCCTCGCCACTCCGACAAACGATCTCACCCGGCTCAAGAAATCTCGTCTGTAGTTGCTGAGCAACTTTGTGAACAATAGAGTCTCTACATTGCTGAAAAACAGGGAGCTGCCGCAGGGCAGAAACTTTTGTACTCAGCGCATGAGCCGCGCAGTGGTCAATGTCGACCCTGCTCATGCCAACACTTTGTCGCTCGACATGTCTCCATCTGCAAACCTAGGGCTACCTACCTCTTATGCCAACTCGCAGTATCGAATGCACGTCCCTCCTCATTCAAACAAGTCTTCGCTGCATGTGGTTCACACGCCCATCCCAGGATCTGCTGAAATCTTTGTGCATTGCGACTACCCGACCCCTACCTTCACTTGAGAAGCAGACAGCGGATAGAGTGACGTCTGACTCAACACGAGCCGGCGCACAGAAATGTAACATACAAGATTGCAGAAAGGACGCGACTTACACGTGATGTCAACCTAAACTGTTCCGGCCCTTTGCGATCTAGCCACCGCCACAATTCAGGCCTAGAGTGTGGTCACGCTTCATCCAGGCTTTTAAAGAAGGGCTCCGACTTACAAGCATCTAAGCAAATATTCAGAGTCTTGTTCCGCCTTGCCCACACGTCCGACTTCCTTGGCTTGTCCGCGCCCCTGTAGGGCCGGCTTGGTGTAAAAGTTATGCATTCCCAGTCTAGGCTCATCTCCGGCTACATGTGTGCCCACGTGGCTGACAAGCTTTTGAAAGAATGCCAACGCAGCCTGGTACTATCTAGGTTTTACATCCCTGGGTCTCGTTCCCCTGTTGCTTTTGCAGGATCCACCCTGAAGGCGCTGAACGCGAACCCTACAACAAGCTACATGTCTGAACGACTTCCATCGAAATGCCCCGATGCATATGTCGACGCAGAAGATCCTTGGGCCGACAAGCCGCACACTCCGAAGGGAATTCAAGAATCTAAAGGTTTTCGATAACAGCTGCGCGCTGAGCTCTCCACCCTTTGGGAATGAGGCTTCTGCTCGCAAAGCCTGCACAGACCAGGACAGCACCAACGAAGCAGCCGTGCACGAATTGAAACTCACCGCATGACCAGAAGCTCGGATTCTTGCTGCCAGTTCCTGCTGCCAAGAGGTTTCCGTCTTACCTGGCCACGCCGTTTCTCTCAGGCCAGGAACTTTCTGAAGTCTCTATGAACTGGCAGGGAGAGCCGGGAAGGCCAAAAGCCCCCGAATAAGTCGATCTCGGCAGGTCACGCGCGACACAATGCACTCGATGTCTTCCACTGCGCGCTCCCTGCTCACTTGACCTAGGACGGGACCCCATTCCCCCACTTGTTCGCCAGGAACTTGTCTTCACCACGCCTGGCAGCTTCTGCAGAACAGGTTCTGTTCCGTCCCGCACCGAGCTGTAAAACCGGCCTGCAACCATCTTCGATGCATTGTTGAAGTCGTTGGTGCGACCCCGTGGAAACCTGGCCCATGCGAGACAGGTCTGCTGGATGGCCAGGGTGGTGTTTCCAGGCGTGGACTCAGAAACGCACGAAGCCCTCTAGTGTTGGGAATTCAGCACTCGTCTTTTGCCACCACTTGCTTTAGTGAGGATGCTAGTAAAGCTGCATAGCATTCACGGCTGCTCAGACTGGGACCTGCTACAGAAATTTCTCGCCACACGGCTTATCGTCACACGATGCCACACGTTTCGCCTAGGAAAACTTAGGAACTCTTAGGAATTGGTTTTTGACTTCAGCTGTGCTTACGGTGTCGCAGAAACTTCAACTGTGAGCTTCTCGTTCTTGGAATGCTGCAAAATGTCACTTGCCATAGCAACAGCAATAACGATATTGAGACTAAAACAGCGTAGTAGTTAAAGAAAGGAAGAGGAATCTGAATAGTAAGCATGAGAGCAGGCGCAGTCATTCACAGCCGTAGCAACAAAAAGTGTCAACAGTTCTATCCACAGTCCTTTTGTGCCAGGACCTTCCCTCCCCGACCTTGCTCCTTGTCGAGCTGGACCATTCGGCTTTTGCCAGTAATAGTAGTCGTCGTCGTAGTAGCAGTAGCAGCAGCAGCAGCAGCAGAAGGAGCAGTGGCAGGAGCAGTAGCAGGAGCAGGAGCAGGAGCAGTAGTAGTAGTAGTAGTAGTAGTAGTAGTAGTAGTGTAGTCGTAGTCGTAGTCGTAACCGTAGTAGTAGTAGTAGTAGGAGTAGTAGTAGTAGTAGTAGTAGTAGTAGTAGTAATAGTAGTAGTAGTCGTAGTAGTAGTAGTAGTAGTAAAAGTAGTAAAAGTAGTAGTAGTAGTAGTAGTAGTAGTAGTAGTACAAGTAAAGTAGAAGTAGTAGCAGCAGTAATAGTACTACTACTACTACTGCTACTGCTACTGCTACTGCTACTAGAAGAAGTAGTAGTAGCAGCAGCAGGAGCAGCAGTAGTAGCAGTAGTAGTAGTCGTAGTCGTAGTCGTGGTCGTAGTCGTCGTAGTAGCAGTAGTAACAGGCGAAGCAGTAGTAGTAGTAGAAGTAGTAGTAGTTGGTGTTCGTAGTTCGTAGTTCGTAGGTAGTAAGTGGTGTAGATACCAGTCGTCGTCGTTGTCGTAGCTGTCGTAGCAGTAGCAGTAGTAGTAGTAGTAGTAGTAGAACTAGTAACAGTAGTAGTAGTAGCAGTAGCAGTAGCAGTAGCAGTAGTAGTAGTAGTAGTGGTAGTGGTAGTGGTAGTGGTAGTGGTAGTGGTCGCCGTCGTCACCGTCGCCGTCATAGTAATAGCAGTAGCAGGGCTAGTACTGGTGCTAGCAGTGGCTGTTGTTGCTGCCGCGGTAGCAGTCGCAGTAGCAGTAGCAGTGGCAGGAGCAGCCGGAGCGGGATCAGGAGCATAGTCGCAGGCGTTGTAGCGGTAGAAGTAGCAGAAGCAGAATCAGCAACAGTAGCAGTGGCAGTAGTGGCAGTAGCAGTGGCTGGCAGTGGCAGTAGTAGAAGTAGGAGGAGATTAAGCAGACAACTGTCTCTATCCAGGGTGGCATACTTCCCCATGGCCTCTGCTGGCACCAACTACTGCTGGTAGCAGAAGCCACCGTAGCGCCTGCAAGCTATGAAACTTCTGACATCAATGCTGTCAAACTCGAAGCAAGTCTATTCCATCTGTGTATGCGTTGGTTGACCGACTCTCCTGCATGTCCGGACGTCTTGTTATCACTACAGTCTTCGTTATGCCTTTCACTGTTTGGGGACGTCGTCAAGTGCTCGCGAATTGGTGTGTGGACAGACATTTGCGATTGTAGGGCAATCTTGCTGAGATTTCTCGACCAAATCCAACGAAGCTGTGCCCAGTGTCCGGTCTCACAGCTTTGTCCTGCGTACCCGTTGGCCTGAGCCAAGGGGCTGCCATCCCCAGTCGGTGGTCCTTGTCTGCAGGACTTGCTAGGGCCTGAATCGAACACACAAGTGGAGCCTCGCCAAGTTAAAGTTGATCTGGACGAGCCTCGCCTGCATCAAGAGCTAGACAGTATGTGGACAGTCCGGTCAAACCGTGCCTTATCGCATTGGTCCTGCCAGTTTCCTCGGCCGTGCCAAAAGACTTGTATCTTGCTCCGAGCTCCTGGATTTGATCTTGTCCTTACACGACCAAGAGCAAAACAGTAGTACCGAGGACATGGCTGTGCGCCGACCATGTTTTGCACCGCAGGACTTGTGGCATACTACTCTGTCCAAGTGATCTCTCAGTTGTTCGGTCCGCATTCTGTCTTGCCTCTGCTCATCTTCTCCATGTCAACCACATGCTGGGCCCGAGCTGCATAAATATAACGTGTAAACGATGCAAGGCTGACTCACAGCCTGAATTTCAAGGTTTGCACATCCCAGCTGAGTAGTTGAAGCTAGCACAAACAGCAACAAATCCACACTTGCAGCAAGTCGTAAATCTTTGCGATGCTTGCATGTCATGGTGCCCGAACATCATACCGAATCATGCCCACACGTCGTACCTTCATTTTGCGAATCCGTGTGCGTACACGTAAGAGAGCTAACCCTTGGCTGTCTGCGGCGACACTTTCTGCGAGTCACCTCCTGGCACACTCATACCCTAGTGCTTGATGATGCTGGCTGCATGATGCAGCTGCCATGTGCGTGGCTGTAGCAGATGCATGCAACACTGCCCTGGCCTAGTGAGCTGGGTCAGGCATGGCAAACACCCGCTAGAGGGTCCGGCCTTGCCTGCATGGCCCAACGGATTCTCCCAAATGTGCCTATGGGGCCATGGGGGATCAGAACCTGTTTGGAAGACACACACAGAAAGCTCTTTGAGGTTGTCGTGTTGGTGACCAAATCAGATCAAAAAACCCAAGGCCAAAGAGCGTGCATGGACTCAAAAATGACAGATCGGTGGTGACATCGGCAGGGCCAGAAAGGCAAGGAAGGTTTAGGAGCTTCTTTGTGCGGATCTGGTTTGGTCCGGGATCTTCCGGCCAAAACAGCAAGCAGATAGGTTCCGACGGAGGTATATCGCTTTTTGTTTCCTCTTTCTTTAGCTTTGAAATCTGGTTGCCGGTCTCACAGGAACCTGCTCTGAGCTTGCCGACTTTGCGTGGGATATCCGTTTCACCGACGGGCTGAGCAGAGGGCAAAGACACCGAAACGGGAAGTGGCCAAAGCACACGAGCGGTGTCGAAGTAGCATGCCTATTGCTGGCCGTGCCGTACAAAGGGGCAGTAGAGAAAACATAACACAATTGATGCTGCGACAGCAACCACGACAATGGGAAACTCATAGTCCTTCGCAATCGCAGCGCCTTCAGGAACACAGAGCGCAATCTGCTCCCTGTTTTGTGGAATATTCTGCATGTCTCGGCAATTCGCTCCCGAAGCCGCATGACGCAGCGGCCCATTGACAAAAGAAGCGACTTCTACCTCCCACAGCACCAAGGTCAGCGTTAGGTTCATGCGCGCCGTCACGCGCCGTGTCGGCTGAGAGGCAGGGTGTCTTCACGAACTTGCTTCTGCCGAAGACCCCTATTGAAGCGGTGAGTCTGGACTGGTCGTTTGAGAATTGCCCGTATGTGCCCACAAAGTGAAGCTTGATCCTACTTGCAACGCAAGGTCGCCTGTAGAATTCAGCGCCCAAGCACGGATCGGCTTGAAACTGTAAGGCTTGTCACGACGCTGCCGGTCATATCTACTTTAGACTCACAACCGCACAGTTACGTGGTTCCGGGAAAGAATGCCATGCCTTGCCTTGAGAATGAATCCTCTGGCCCTGACGATCACTCTGGCACAGATGCCACGGAGTGCTTGCAAGACCCATACCCATACCTCACCAGCTTCCTGGCGCAAGTGCCTGGGCTTGAGGATCTTTCAGGCTCGGGCCTGACATGATTTCAGAAGCGCGTGTAGATCGCAAGTCCACCTATGGCGAACTCGCCGGCAGCCTACCTTTGTGGGGCTTCTGGCAGGCATGCTTAAGCATACGAGGTTGAAGAAACCGCCGACCAAGGAACGGAGATCAAACGTGGGGCTGCGTGTCAAGTGTTGACATGCGAAAGGGTTTCGTCAAGGGGCTTTGGCTTCGAGCTGCAGATTGCGGAAATCGCTTGGCGACATTCGGTCCTGTATGTGACACCAGAGCCACAGCTAGTAGGGCACAACTGCTTCGTAACTCCGTGACCAAGCAATACTGTAAGCAGACAGCAAACCACAAAAGACTGAGCCAAGCAGTGCTTTGCCTGGATGAGTGCAGACAGGCCTGCCCAAAATACCCCCTTTTAAGGGCTGGTCGTTGCTTGTTCCGCCGGCACATGGCTATTTCGCGGACGTCAAGCATCGCTCTCGTCACACGGAACTTGCTGTCTCGTCTAGTGCTGCATTCGTGTGCAAATCTTTCATGCCGCGCCGAGCTTACAGGACAAAGTCGTCTGTACCCACGACCGAGTTGCTTCCGACAGAACTGCTTTCACGGAGCCTTTTCGATTTGGCCTTTGCACGCTGGCGAGAAGATCCCATGGCTATGATTGGCTCAAGGTGTCCACCCCTGAGGTATGCGTTTCATCGCAAACTCGAAGCTGGTTTGAGGATTTGAGGGACCTCTGGCTCGCCGCGACTCTTTCACAACTCATTGGTTGAGTTTCTTCAAATTGGTAAAGATGGGTACATCATGACTCCTGTTCAACTGTCTTACTGGTCTTCTTTTTGTTTTGAGTTTCGGGATGAGCATTGTAGTGATTCCACTTTCCACCATGTACTTAAGCGGACATCAAGCGATGTCTTGCGCAGCGCACGGATACTTCCTGGTATTCAGTTGCATCCTGCTGCAGCTTTCGGCATGTGTTGCGCCCAGCATGCACCCTCTTGGACATGCAGCCACATGCCACTGTTTTAAAAATGGGAGAGGAGTGGAAAAACCGTGAAACCCTCAGATGGGTGCAGGTGCTCTGCGGGTCGTTGGCTGCGCAGAAGCCTTGGGTGTGTTCGCTGCCTGCATGTACGCAGCTGATCCACGAGCTGAGGCTCTAACCGGACGGCTGCGCTGCGATACCTGAAGAGTAAGGAAAGCTCAATACCATGGAGAGCTGCTGTACATAGTACAGTACAAGCGAAAAGAGGGCGAAGCAGTCTGGCGAGTGCTTATGCTGCCATTCCTGCCTGCGGACCACCAGCGCGCAGCATGCTGGCTTCAGTGGCCTGACATCACGAATCGAAAGGTACCAGATAGATGCGAGTGATAGCAGAAAATGAAGTCATTTAAGGTCCCTCACCGACAGCGGCGGAACGTCAGAGAACAAACCACAGGAAGAGTTGTCCCCCGGCCTTAGCAAACTCTGCAGCGCATGTGTGCTACTTAACTTGCTTGACTGATGTCAGCTCTCGGCACTGCCAACAGCTAAGCCGCAATCATGCACTTAAAGCGCCGCCCAGGAAGATGTTGGATTGTTGCTTGACGGCCTCCGTGCCTGCAGAAACGTGGACAACTCGGTGGCTTCGCGCCACCAGGACCCTAAAGCCCAAAGCCGCACTCAGCGCTGTCACTGAGACTCCGCACGAGCACGGTCGCCAGGGCTCTCCGCTGCTGCTTTGCTTTTGCTGCCTCTCGGAGGGACGTTGACATGAGCCTTGGTTCGCTTTGGGCCCTCTAGGGCCTAGAGTGTCGCTGTTCTGACTCCTGTCATGTCACCTTCGACTACCAGTAAACTACACGAGCCGAAATCATGGGGAAAACTGTGTGCTGCACTGTCAGTGATGTTTCTACCGTAGAAGGAAGTGGAAAGTAGCAGCGACGTTCGTAACACGACCTCTGCCATTACTGGGGAGAATTCCGACGCGACTTCTACCATTGCTTGCGGGAACTCAATGCAAAAGCTCTTCCCATAGCCTCGCAAATTGCTCAGCCCTTCGGCGTCTGAGCTTCCCATCTCGTGCTTGTTTAGCCTGCGACGTTCTAAACAGATGCAACTCAGCTCGAGGCATTTCGTGCTTCCTTCTGCCATTCTTCGATGGATTTCAAACCTGCCTCGTGCGCCGCAGCTTGCTGCGCATCTGCCTCCAGCCGTGCCTGCGAACACACGAAATATTGCGGAGGTCCTTTGGGGCGCTGCCACCGTTCGGCCAAGAGGCGCCAGCTTCTCTGAAGTCGAACTCCTTTGGGCCCCACTTGAGATTCAGCCATTCCGTGGGCTGGCTGGCAGCGATCTCCAAGAAACTTCGAGGAACTTTCCACCTTGGCAAGCATTTCGATTCCGGATTCAAAGGAGCCACGGCACTACAAGACAGCATCTCTGAGATCACCGCGCTACGCGCCACCCGGATGAGCTGGCAACAGTTGATCATGTGTCTAGGAAGCTTACACGGGCTATGTACGTTCGTCAACAGCAACACTGCCTCTTGCCGGCATTGCCCAAGAAGGCATCATAACCTTGCATGACCACGCCACAGGTGCGGTACAGTGCGTCAACTGTGTCAAACTATCAGCAAGAGAATGATGCCTTCCCGCCTCACAGCACATCTCCCTCTCAAGTGACATCCGAAGCATCGGCACAAAGTTGAGTAGACTCTCCATGTTGCATAAACTTAGAACTCGTTGTGGCAAAGACGGCCTCCAAACGGAATCGCCTGTTCATACTAAAATCTTCAAAATCTGGGGCTCACTTGCACGAGCAACATTGTCTCACGAGTGTCTATCTCTCTCTTGGCTTCAAGTTTGCTATTCTGTTCCGGGCGCATTCCTGCTGGTGTCGTGGTGTCGTACAGTCAAGACAGTTGTGCTCATGATTCGGGCGAGAGGACTTCTGAGTGTGCAGGTCTTTGGTGCACAGGAAGACACATGGTCCGCTTTGCGCCTGTAAGACCAGCTGGAACTGCTATCGTGTCTGGAGCTGAGGTGGCAGCTGTACAGATCAGAGGCACCTGGCTTTGATCCTGCAGATGCTGGCCGCGAGCTTCGCTTAGCAGAGGAAGGCCTTCCCACAGCCCATAAGGGCCAGTGAACCGACTGTGAACTGCAGCTGCTGACCAATGCCTGGACCGTGATGTCCGACTCGTCTCGCTTCCCGGAAACTCCTCTTGCAGTTCAGTCGCTGTCTCGCTGACGCCCAGCAGTCCTAGTCTAACACGACGTGCCTCTTCTGCCTAAAGAAACGGTAACCAGAATTGACTGAGGTCTCCTTGCCATCTCGTGCTGCAGCTGCGCTCGCCACCATAGCCTCAGATTCCGCCATGAGGCATTCTACTGTCTGGTTCCGAGTAGGGAATTGGGGATACATAAGGACTACTATGGAGATCCATTCCCCCATTCCCTACTAAGAACCAGACATTCTACTTATAGCTTCCTCCGATCACCGATGCATGCGAGCAGCTCTACTTTTGGCATTCAGATTCAGCATCACCATGGCTTTCAAGGCGCTTGAGAAGTTTAGGAGCGTCTGTCTTTTCTATATCTATACCGGCATGGAAGCCAGGCACAAGTCGCGCCTGTACCCTATCTGAATCTGTGCGTCGGGGCATATAGCACGAGCAGAGACATACGGACATTCGGGATCTGCGATGATCTGCGATGGCTTAATCGAAGCCTCCAGAGTTTCCATGGCAATTCGCTGCCTACCGTCTTCTTGAAATCACGAACAACACCTGTTCCTCTGAGCTATTTCTGCTCTTGCTGCTCGCTGTGCAGCAACCAATCCGTAGGCAGGTGTAACATGCGTCGGAGCTGACGAATATTTGGCCCTAAGCAACTATTTCCCAATGCCACCCAGGTGAAACTTGATCTCACAAAGCTGAAAGCTGGTTACATGGTGCTATGTACATTTGCAAGTGGGCCCCCACCATTTCATGCAGCCCACCTGCACGCACCGATTGTCGCTGAAAATCAATGAAGCGAGGAATCGAAGTCCCTAAGTGACGGCATCGGCTTCATCGTCAGGGCACCTGCGGCAAAGCGTGCATTGTGCAACTCAAAGATCCACAGCATGCCCTGCTCTTGCTAGTGGCATGCCAGCCTCGGCATACATCCTGCCTCACCGATTTCTTGCCAACTCATGCCCAAGTCCTGGCATGTGACCAGCAGAACACCCAAGTGTCGCTCGGCATGATCAAGCGGCAACTCGCAGTAAATAATTGCGAGAATTATGGACACGAAGCAAGCATTCGTGCCAACGGAGAGCGGTGTGTCTGCTTCTACTTCCGGTCGTGAAAGGCAGATCCTAGATCCAGGCCTTGAGGATTCGGTGGAGATGCGGTATGACCTGTCGCCAAGACAAATGGCACCCGTACCTGACCCCCGACAGGATGGTGCCTCTGCCGCTGGAACATGGAGGCTGAACTCCAGCCAGACAAAGACCTCCGTGAGTGTTTCGGCCAGTCTCTCCACAAGATGTAAACACGTGCGTCAAGGAGGGGGGATTCTGACAGGACTTGGCTGCCAGAAATGTAAGCTCTGCCTATCTCAGACTCAGCCGCTCAGAACCAAGCCTTGAGCTCGGCTTCATGAAGATCTTCCCACTGCAAGCGATCCTCTCCCAATTAATGGACTCGCCAAAGCAAGCTGGGGGGTTTCCGGGTTTGAGCGCTGCCTTTCGATCCATTTTTCGGATCTCGGCAGCCAGCTTCCTGACAGAGATGGCTCCAAGCCGGGGGCCTTCGAGTAATGGACGGAACTCCGACCGCCTGATTTTTTCACGATCACCTCGCTGGTGAAACCTGCAGCGAAATGACTTAAACTTTTTCTCACCCAAAGAGAAAAGGCTAAGGCTAAGGGCAGCACTTGTACGCAAGCACCAGGCATGCCCCTGCAAGGAGCTTTCGGCTGGCCTGCAATCTCATGAGCTCAACTCGTGACTATGTGTTCCCGTTGCCCTTGCATGTTGTAGCCTCTTCATCTCAGATAAGGACCATCAGAGAAACATCGTGTTGTGTCGCGTTGCACGAGTCTCGACTCTACCTTCCACATCTCATCTTTCGTATCAAGCTCAGCTTGACGGGAGGTGCTCTGATCCTGGGGGCAAGATTGACGCTCCTGAGAAGGGGCATGGTGTCAATGTGAGCCGTACTTATATATATATATGATAACAAAAATGAGAAGAATAAGACAGAAGAATGAGAATACGAACCATCAGCATCGTCATCATCATCATCGTCATCCACATCATAATCATCAATAATCACAATGATTCTAATCGTAGTTATACCCTTACCAAAACAGGACCCGGTAGGCATGGAGGCTTCAAGAGCCAATTCAGGACTTCGATACGAGGCTTGTATAGGATTGCGTGCGCGCACCTCCCAGCCGTAGGTTTTGCTCACTTTTGACTTCCGGGAGTTCCGGGTTAAAGTCGCATGGATCAGGCGCTCAGCTTGCCAAGTTCAGGACTTGCAAAGTGTAGGTATCCAGTAGTTTGCAGCTAGCCGTTGGGGTGGTGCATCCTCACGTCGCAACCCTGCCGAACAAGCGACGGGCAGTGATCCGGTCGGAAGCGACAAAAGCCACCCATTGACGTGCGAAGGCAGTCCCGGATCGAAAAGCCCATGGCCTTGCGCACACAATCTTTCAGCACAAGCTTCTCAAAGTAGACCCACCTGGACGAGATTGGCTTTGTGCGGTGTGTCCTTTTTGAAGCAGCTGTGTTGGGGCCGCGACGCCAGGGCCACAGAGCAAACATCCAATTCGGGCATCGTCTGCGTGATTTCGCGAAGATCCTGCAAGGCATCTGAACAGCCCATTTAGGCGATGTTGCTGCTGTCTTCTGCTATTTATTGCACAGCAGTAACTGGGCGTATCCAACCAAATCTTCAACAGTTTGTACATCATATCATATATTTATCAATTACTGTGCCCGAAACGCGCAGCCAAAGTTTCCAGACACGTGCCATGCGCACATGCTGCCTTCTGCAGGTTGCGTAGCTTTGACAGAGTCAGCGACGGATGAATCTGCGGGTGGCCTCGGCTTCATGATCTGCTTCCATATCTAAATCTCTGCTCAAGATCACAGCGGGTGTAAGTTGTAAGTATCCACACTACTTACGGCTTCCCGACAGATTCGAAGAGGTTCTCATCAGTAATTGTGTGGGATCTTGATGCCTCTTGGCATCGACGACTTTGCCGAGTAAAGTCTTCCTGTTGCTCTTTACTTCTATGCCAAATCAAGTTTCGAATGAATCCAAGAAGTGGTCAGCTGAAGGGCTTTGCGGCCAGATCACACCTGCAGGTTCCTCTGGAATGAACATTCGGGAGATACATCAGGGGAAGGTTGTGCGGATGTCGGATCAACACCCATTTGTATACGTATGTCACAGAGGAGTGAACCTGGCAAACGCCAACCTCGAGAAACCTAAAGAAGCCAAAAGACCCGAGGCTGGCAAAAGCCGGTCTCCTAATAAGGACGAAATTTGCTCGGGGTGCGCTTCTTGTCAAGCTGCTGCAACGGAATTGGTCGTTGAGCTCATCTTTCAGACGACGTGCTCGCACAAAGGGTACGATGGAGACCTTGTCAAGGCAGAACTTTTGCCCATCTCCAATACACGGCAGACCATGGTGCGGACGTGGTATCCTTCAAGCCTGAGCACAGTGTGGTTCTTCCCTTGCCTGGCAGGAGGAATCTACACTACACACACACACACACGCACAGACACGCGCACACACTGATGCAGATTCAACATTTGCAGTTCGGGCCTCAAGCTCTGGTCATCCAGGAAGTCCGGGTCGTAGCTGCTGCCTGCACACTTCTCTGCACCAAGACCTAGCATGTGCAGTCACTCCCTTCGATCAGCCTGTGCAAGGAACCAAGAACTGGGCATACCTAAGTGCAGCTGAGATTTTTGTTCATGCCAGTGCTGAAACTGGCCACAAACTCAGCTTTGCACGACGTGCCCTTCACTTGCACGACGTTCGCAGCACGTCGCGACCAAGGCAGCAACCTGGAGGGAAAAGCAATCATTTCCCAATCCAAGCCACCAAGCGAATCTTTCCCAGCCCGGCACCGCTTGGAAGCAAGTGGTCTGTACAAAGGCCTGACAGCACTCTACCGACTCTACTGATGGAAAGTCATGTAAGGACGAAAAAACGTTGGACACGCTTTGAATCCTTACAGAAGTCTCGTGCAATACACACATGTTCACACACAAACATCGATAGATTCAGCTCCGTCTGGCCGTCGGTCGGGCGGTCTCCACCGTAAGATCATGTCTAACACATGTACGTAAAGAGATAGATACCTAAACCCTAAACCTTAAACCCTAGGTGTACAGACCCTCTCCCCCGGCCTGATCACAAAAAACAATGATCACACGGCCTGCAGGTTGAACAATCTCTTTGCATCTTGTCGAAATCTTGGGGGCTACAGTGCAGTATCCTTGTTCTGGTAGAGCAAAGCTTAGCCACGGTACACTATAATATACCATGATGCACTATAGCATGCTAGAATGCACCATAGATTACCATAGTATACCTTTATTTGATTAGAAGAAGCATTGCCAAATCCAACGAGAACAGGCATTGCACAACAGAATCGCGCCGTGCAAACACTGAATGGGCTGCAAACTACGCTGAAGGCTTAGGGTTTACGATTTAGGGTTTGAGGAAACCTTTATCCCGTGCATTGGAACTGTTGGTGCATTTGGCTGAGAGCATGTGTTTTAAACACCGAAACATCGCAGCACTGTCCGTATACCCCAGCGACTGCATTTACGAGTACTGTTAGAAGAGTGCTGCAGAGATTGCCAAGAATTTTCGTTTGCCAGCAAACAAAGCTTGGTCAAAACACAAATTGCCAAAACCGAGCCCACATGGCTGGATTAGATAGACAGAACTTTGGTGAATAACTAAGACATGGCAACATGACAGCATCCGGTAATATAATATACAGATATAACAAGCATGATAACATGCACGTGTCCAAGGCCTACTGATGTATGAATGACGTCTTTATCTTCCTAGGATCCCATATAGTCATCATAAACGGCACTACGAAAATAAACCTTTTCAACTGCAGAACCTAAACTTCGGTCGAAGAATAGCGTCTGAAGGACAAACAAAGCAAAACACCAGTAACAAGGACACAAGAAACATGGTGCCGGTAATTGCCTTCATCATCAGGACAACAGCATATGTTGCATGTGCGACAAAGGAGAAGCTTGGGGGCTTTACCCCTGTTCGTACCATGAACGCCGCTGCGAGGTGCCCGTACCGGTATGGCCACTGTGCGCTGCCGCTGTCTGTGCCATTAAAGCCGCTGCGGGCTGCCAGCCCGCCCTGTACCATTAAAGCCCAGGCTGCCAATCCGTACCAGTATAGCCACTGCAGGCTACTAGGTGTTTGTACCATTAAAGCCGGTGCGGGCTGCCAGCCCCTAAGCCCCTACCAGCGGCTGCCAGCCCGCACCCCTGCTTGCACCGCTGTGGGCTGTCAGCCCGTTCCCCGACAACGATTGCGGGCTGCCCAGCCCGAACCCCTGTTTGTACAAACTGCCAGCCCGGCCCATGTTCGTACCGTTAAAGCCGCTGCGGGCTGCCAGCGCAGAACAGTATAGCCACTGCGGGCTGCCAGCCCGCACCACTGTGCCAGCCAGTAAAGCCGCTTCGGGTGCCAGCTTGCGCCTCTGTTTGTTCCATTGAAGCCGCTGCGGACTGCCAGCCCTCGCCCCTGTTTGTACCGTTGATGCCGCTGTGGGCTGCCAGCCCATACCAGGCGCGTTGCCAGCCCGCACCACGCTGCGGGCTGCCAGCCCGTACCAGTACAACCAGTATGGCCACTGCGGGCTGCCAGCCCGCACCCTTGTTTGTGCCATTAAAGCCGCTGCGGGCTGCCAGCCCGTACCAGCACAACCCTTGTTTGTACCATTAAAGTCACTGTGGGCTGGCAGCCCGCAAGCGGCTGTTTTGGTACAAAAAGGGGTGCGGGCCCCAGTGGCTATACTGCTATACTGGTATGGGCTGGCAGCCCGCAGTGGCTTTAATGGTACAAAGAGGGGTGCGGATTGGCAGCGGCTTTAATGGTACGAACAAGGGCACCGGCTAGCAGCAGTGGCATACTGGTACAGGCTCCCCGCCCGGTACAAAGGGGTGCTTGCAGTGCACAGTGGCTACACTGGTACGGGCTGTGCTGGCGCGGGCTGGCAGCCCAATGGTACAAACAGGAGTGCGGGCTGGCAGCCCGCAGTGGCTATACTTGCGAAACTGGCTGTATTGGTACGGGCTGGCAGCCTGCGCTTTAATGGTACAAACAGGGTTGCAGGCTGGCAGCGCGCAGCGGGTTTAATTAGTTTAATTAATGGTGCGCTGTACCAGTATAGCCACTGCGGGCTGCCGGCCCGCAACACGGTTGCAGGCTGACAGCCCCGCAGTAGGGTACCCTTCAGGCCTCGCTCAGCCCTCACTCTGCTGCGGCCATTACAGCCACTTCGTTCTGCTAGCCGGCGCCTTGTTTGGATGATTGTCGCCAAATCCGCACCCACGGACAGCTAGTCGGCATCCTGCTATAGCCGCTGCATGATCTGTTAGGGCCACTATAACGTACTACTATTTACTAGACCCACTGCAGGGCACCCTGGTTGGTTAAGTATTCAGATTTCTTTATGTATCTGCTGTACGACGAACACACACAGACAGAAACACATCATATTATGCAGCGTCACCCACTCCGTGCCATGCATACATGTGTCTGTTTCACTCCAAATTATAGCACGGCAAAAAAAACTTTTTGTAACCCCCTCTCGGGCCGGCACAGCTTCACCTCGGGCATCTCCGGTCCGGCGTTGCCTGCAGTTTGCCTCATTGCAGCGATTGTAAGAGTCAAGCATCCAAGGCGGTCTTGTGGTAGATTATTCAGAACCCAGGCTTCGGGCATGTCCCCTGTAGCCGGCCGGACGCTACAAATGTAGGCACAAGTTTGCCTCAATGAGTTCCACTGAGTAAGGCGAAACATGCCGAAGCTAGTAAGCACCCTGCCTTGTGGTGATATCCACGCGGCCACCTACAGCTGAACGAGGTGCAGACACGATGAGTCATCAGGCGTTTGATCTAGCACTGCGCTTGTACACAGCCATGCTAACAGACGCGTGTGTGTCGTAGGTCAGCTTTCGTGTGTTTGATTTTAGGAGGGTTTGTCAGTGGCTTCGTATCATTGCTCGGGCGTCGACGGCGGTGGTAGGCACATGGAAAGTCTGAAATCAAAACACTGTCGCACGTACGGACCAGCACCTGCAACTGGAAGCCTAGGCAGCTTCTCGACTTGTGGCACTATCATATACTCTTTCCGCTATAGTATGTTATATATAGTCCACTATACTATAACAATATACAATAACATGCTAGAATATGTACCATAAGAAAGGAATATAACCTATTCTGAAGTGACCGCAGTGTAACGACGTGGCCCGGCCTAGTAGCCCTTTCCTGAGGAGGACGGGAATCAAGCGTAGCAGGTCAGTGTGGCTCCTGGGGCTCTTCGATGCTCTTCGATATGCTGCGATGAAATCCACCACCCGTCCCGTGCCTCCAGCCTCCGATCACCGTCTTGCTGGGCCTCACAGAGTTTTGCGGCCTGGCCAAGTCACGGGTACCGAATCTCTGTTTAAATGTACTAGTAGCAATGTAGCCACTCACTTCAAGCACTGAGTCAAGGAACTGCTGAAAATCAAAGCTCGTTGGACCATAGCCATGTCCCACCTGCACCGTCAGCGTGCAGACAAGTCGGGACTCGGGACCCAGCGAGCTGAGGCCGGCTCCCCCACTGGTTCTTGGGCAGATTCTACCTGCGCATTTTCGTCCCAAAAAGAAGGCTCGGACCAGCAGCTCAAGCGCGTAAGCAAGCTGCTTTTCGCTTGCACGTTGCGATGGAAGCCAGTGCTTCAGATCATGGAATCGGTCAAGCTACTATGTCCCTGGCTTGCCTTTTCATCTGACTTTTGAATCAACATTGAAGCACAATCGGGGGAAGAAGGATTGGGGCTGGACATGCGAAACGTGCGCCGGCAATCAGTCTCGTGACCTTTCTTGCTATCTCTCTGGTCGACAAGCGGCTCGATACAGTTACAATGCAAGGGAGACTGGCTCACCATCCTTTTATCTAACGTCCTGCTGACTCTTCGACAGCATGAACGAAAGCGCAGCCCCGGTTTGAACGGCCTTTACCAGTGTCAAAACACCGCAATGGACAACTTTCGTCAATTTACCTGCTCACGCGCCAAGACAAGACTGAGATGTCCTCGGCACCAGAGCTCCACACTGCAAGACCATTCAGAAACCTGTCATCTTTAGGGTCGTACACTCGATCAAACTGGCATTCATCAACGCAATCAAGGTGGCCTCTCTGCTGCAGTGGTGTCCAAGGGCATACCTTCCGAGATTTAGACGGAGGGGTGACGTGAACCCGGTGACATTGACTGGCTGTTGCTCGGCCCGTCACGCGGGACCGGATCACCTGTCCTTGCCCATGACTGCTGCCGGTGCCTGAAGGTGCGGCAAAGTCAGCACAAGCGCCACCGCACGCTGGAAGCTTCATGTCATATCACATCGGAATTGAGCTTCGAGCAGATCGTCCTCTGCCGCCGCCGGGGCTAGCAAGCCTGATTGAGACACCTGATCATCTGCTCTTTGCTGCTGGGCCAGTGAAGTGTACTGATACAAGTGGCAATTTCCGAAAATAGGGGACCCTAATATAGTACCCTAAATAGTAGGATCCGTATTATAAGGATCCCAAACTAAGGTACCCCTAAGTCTGTCTCAAGCTTTCCCTATGGCCGAGCCGCCGTCTGATAGAGCGCTGTGTGGTCGAGGCTCTTGGATCTCTGAAGCACGAGTCCGCGACACTCCTGTCCCAACAGAGCCATCGTGCAATATAATATGTGTTATATAGTATATATAACAGATTATATATAATATTATACAATATTATATAATATTATAATATATATATATATATATATATATATATAATATTATAAGTATACATATAAGGGGATCGCTGAACCCACGAACCCCACCTCCTTCTCCAGCGATATGAGGGGGAGGGACCCGAGGAATCGCTCGGCAAAAGCAACATCCAGCTTGAAGGCCATGGGAAGTGCGACCTGAGGACCAAAGAAATGCCAGATGTGTGAACGATCTCATGCTGACAGGTCAGAGTCACATCCCGTAGAGTCCATATCCAGCCCGCAAACAAAAAAATTAGCCCATGCCCCTCTACAAGAAATCAACCATGAAGGCTCCATCCCTGAGCGCTTTATCGTGCCTCAACTTCCTTTCGCAATCATACGGGGGATCACCAAACAGAAACAGTATGTATGGCCTTCCAAGAGCCATTGATCCTAGCTGCTGAAAAGAAAACCCAACAAATGCAGCAACAAGCTCTGCTGTACTTCTTTGGAGGTTCTGGGCATTAAGTTCGATATTTGCAATCGCGGCTCGGCCTCGGCCGGCGTACTACCACGCCCATGGCAGCACAATGTTTGGGCTCGGGTTTAGGGGACGGCACAGATCACTTCGTCAAAATGCTCGGCATGCAGAGACAAGTGGCTTGAAATGTGTTGCAGGTTCGGTCTGTAACATGCCATCAGCTTCTCACTCTGGCTTCCTTGAAAGAGAGTCTTGCCAAGTTCCTGCACTTCTGGACATGCCACTTCACAACATCCTGCACTGTCGTACGCCAACGATCGGATGCTGTTTTCAGCGAAGTCAAAGTGGCGCAGTCGCAGAAACGCTACTTCCCGTTCCACCACAGCCTCGGGCTAGAGACCCTCCAGTCATGACACTTACTACAAACACGAAGGAGAAGAGTAGGATCGTATCATATTCAGAATAATACGCACGAAGTGCAAGTGGTTCCGACAAGCATAGTCACAATCGTATGATAGGTAGCTTAATAGTGTAGCAGCAGCATCCCCATCGCTTCATCGTCACTACCGCAATCATGATCTTACTCTGAATAGAAAAAAGCAACTACACGGTGTGCTTCCCGCGGCCAAGAAGCGCAAAGCGATCCGCCAGTCCTTGCCAGGACACCTGTAGGAGACATGACTTAGTGAGAAACAGAAAGCATTTGAGCTGCGGCTGGCGAACGGGAACTGTAAACCCTAAACCCACAAACCCCCTAAACAACGGGAACTGTAAAGCCTAAAGTCAAGGCTTCAGAAACTCGGCTGCAGCAGACGTCCCGAGCTTGAAATCTACCATCACAGAATAACCCTGCAGGGTCGATGCTGACGAGACTCCTCAGGACGGGCATCGATGTGTATGGAGACTGCATGTGTCGGACTCTGTTGTCCATCCTCATCATGGGACAGGCACGTATCTGCTTCTGCATGTTTCTGCCCGCGCTGACAACTGACGCCATGCAATCAGGTTCGGGCATAGAAGTCCACCACATATCCTTCAGACAAGTATATCGAGTCTCGAAACAAGATGCCCAGCAGCTAAGAATTCGAGAAACCCTCGGCCCTAAGCTGCGGATGAGCTTCGAACGTGCTCGCCACACCGATCTACGTGCCAGTCGTGGCGGTCAAACGGCAAGGTCCGTCCGAAGAAGCTGGTCAGCCGGGCCTTGGACATCAAGGCAAACCATGGAGTTCCTGAAAACTCCATCCTAAACATCCCTAAACCCTAAACCCCAAACTAGCACACTCTGTGCTTCATAAAAGCGATGATGGCTTCCATGGCTACCGCCCACTTCTCTGTTTCTCTGCGAGGAAACCCAGGCCAGCCTTGGGTGTCAGCTCTCCCGGCCGCCCGAGGAATCGGAGGAGCTTCGGTTCTGCACATTCCTCCGAGAGCTCTGGCTCAGTTCTAGGGCTTTGTGTTTGGGGTGTAGGGCAGTGTAGGGTTTAGGAGCCCAACCAAGCACCAAATCCGTTTGATCAGCTGTTTGGGCTCAGGAGTCCTTGCGGTGCAAGCCCTCGTACTTGAGGATCTCTTGCCAGGTCCGCTCGTTCACGGCGTTGTGAATTGCGATGACCATGCTCATGTCCTGGGCACTCCAGGCTTCAGACGTCGCATCCAGGGAGGCACTATGAAAGGCTCAAAGGCAGCGAAAGGCTCCTGTGGGTCGAGCGTGTGGCCCTTGGCCGTTGCGGAAGCGAAAAACTGCTTCTCGGATGGATACATAAATGGCCTGAGAAGCACCACTCTGTGCTTATTGAAACCAGTGCGGTTGCTGAGGCACGAACGACCCATCGGCGGAAGGTATAGTGGACCTGCCAGCCAGTTAGCTTCCCACAAGCTTGGGACTGTTCAGGATCCCTTCACTAAGCATGCTTTCTCTCTGCAGTGCCACTTGCAATTGAGGAGCACTTCTCGCTCGCTGCTGAGCCCATGCGACTTCTGGGAAGCCTGACAGGAACTTGCAGGGTACCATCTACTGAGCTTTGCTGGATGGTTTGTGGCCCCTCGTGCCTGGGCTGTGGAGGTTGAAGATGCCGACGACTGGCCAGAAGCATCGTTACGCGCCTCGCCTCTGAGCAAAACAGCACAACTCGGGCCTGTGGGACATTGCGGCACTCTGCAGATGCACCGTTGCCTGAGGCTGCTGGCGCAGGCTTCGGCCTAACTTCGGAAGGCTCAAGACGTTTCGATATGGCGGAAGCAAAGTCTCCGCATGTCTCAGTGCCGCTAAGTGCAGCACCCTCCGAGTCCGAGTGGGCAGCTGGACGCTGCCATTACCGCATAAACTGAAGACTCAAAGCTAAGCTCTCTGAACTTGCTGGATCCAGGTTTCCGGGAGTGTACTATGGAAGAAATTCGGCTCACCCAGGCCTAGTCAGCATAGCGTCGTCTCAGGTATGTCAGGCTTTGTGCTGGATAGAGCCAATCTTGACCGGTACCGCCTCAGCATAGATAAGGAGCTGCATCAAGTTTTCGCGGCATACCAGCTTCAACGAGTACAACGCATTGCCGACCAAAGCTGCTCCAAAGGGGCAAGAGCCGTTCAAGGATTTGCTGCGATCTATCTGTACACCGCCAGAGAAAGACCTTCAACTCTCAATGTAGACTTGGAGCACAGGGCAAGTGCTTCATTGGGCTCCTACCCTTCATGTCACGCTCTTACAAGGTGGCCACGGACGATTAAACGTTAAATCAAATCCATGCAACGTACTGCAGCCATGAACGGACACTACATGGGACTCTTACGCCAACACTCCTGGAATGTCAAAGCTGAGAGACTGTTTTACTGCGGAGAGTCGGCATCGCTCCCTTGCGGGCTGTCGGCATCTCCAAGTCTCCCCGGCCTGGATTCGTCGAGCACTAAGGTTTTTGATGTCCGGGGGCTGCAACAGCACCGACAACAGCTTTTCCAGCAGCAACAGGCAGACAGTGCGACACGCAAGCAGCACATCATCACGATGTGCACCAACGCCAAGTATCCCAGCAAGAGCAGCACGTCGTTTTCTTCAGTTGATAAGGAATAGTGCCGACCAGCTGGCCTTTGTTCTTCAAACTTTTCAAGCAAAGGTACCAAGCTGTAGGTCAGAGCATGCCCGGTTCCGGCTAGAGCTGTGTCGAAGTAGCTCCAGGCATGACTCCAATCAACCTCGAAGGATCCCAGAGCTGAAATGACGGCTTCGGAGGCATTTGCCACCGGACTTGGCAGCTCGATGAAGCTCTCAGCTTGAGATCTCAGCTCGACAACCGCGCCCGGGACACAGCTTTTTGCTGCATTCGCCAGAAGCTCCAGAGCTGATTCCGCCAAGGATAGGGCGGATGAAAGTGACTCCCTCGCAGCCTCGACGGTCACCAGGGGTGGGACCATGCCTTGCTCGACGCGTTGAAGCCACTGCTGAGTGGAGCGGGCGGAGCCAAGCCGGGCTGTCCAATCAGCCACGCCCTCCTGGTGCAGACGCTGAGCGTTCCGTAGCAGCCATGCAGACACTTCCGCCGTGCTGGCTTCCAGACTGGTTGTGTCCAAGTCCCGAAGACCCCTGGGCCATCTCAGAAGGTTACATGCACCTGGGTGAGACACTTCCGCAACGTAGCAGCATGTTCTCACTTCTGCAACACGACGGAGCTCCAATGTGTCGCCGCAAACAAATTCAACAGCGACAGCTCGCGCCACGTGTCCGCAGGAAGCACCTCCCGCAAATATGAGGGTGTCTTCTGATGGCTCGAAGAACAGTTCCCGTAGTCCGTATCGTTTTGGATCACTACCAGGAAGCATGAAGCCTGCGGGTCGGCCGAGAACGATCGGATCTGATGCTGCTGCTTGGGCTTCTGAGCATTTGCCAGACTCATCGCACATTGCCGCCGTTTCTACATCCGACTTGAGCTCCGCTTGTGTGGCATTCCGGTAGAAGCAAATACCATACACAAAAGTACGCCATTGCTCACGCAGCGCCGTGGTCCCAACATACTGAGTTTGCGTCAAGTTCACGCATACCTGGACTAGGGATCCTACTGTGGACCGTAAAACGCAGGATCCTTGCTGTAAGACATCCTTCAAACATCATTTCGACCCTCAAGAAACTCAGTAGTAGGATTCTGATTATCCCTAGATTCGGCACCCCATCATTCTCTGAAAACCCCCTAAACCTCCTCTAAAACCTTACAAGCCCTTCAAACTCCCCACCTCATGTAGGTCGTGGTATACTCCTGATGGACCAAGTTGGCCGGACTCAACCAAGTTCATCATGTGAGAGTCGGATTCTGCATCCTGGGATCTCTTTAGGGGAGCTAAAGCTAAGCTACCGTAGTCGGGACAAAGCAAGGAAAACATGGTACCACTATTATGCTAGCTCGCACTGACAGTAGCTTCCTGTAATCAGAACCCAGATTCTGCAAGAGCCTCCAAGGTCTCGGCTGCCTTTCGCTGTATTCGTTGCAGTCTCTGTCGAAGCTCTAGCCACTTGAAGTCAAGCTGTGTCCACTTCTCGCTCGGGATGACGTGTTCTATAGCAGCTGCTTCCACAGCACCTGCTTGAGCCTTGCCATAAGCGGCCATCATTTTCTCATATTTCAATGCATCAGGGTTGTATGCAAAGAACATCCACGGCTCATCACCCGCGTCCAGTGCACAAGTACCGTTGAATCGGCGGGAGTCACTGCACAGGTAAGCACAGACAAACGGGCACTCTGCCGCAGCTATGCAAGACACGTTCGCAGGGAAATCTTCGTAGCTGGACTCTCCGGCGAAACATCGCAATGTTGCCCGTCCAGGGCCGTCAGCGATCTCAGAAAGATTCAGCGGCTTTCCCTTCTTCCCGCTTTGTTTCTCTTTCTGGCTCTTGCGCGCAACTTCACCTAACTTGTCTTTGATCTTCTGGCTAGCTTCCAGAAAAGGTGCAGCAGCCGCCTGGGCGCTCTTCAGCATCTGCTTTGTCAACGCAACTTTCTCCGAAAGCACTCGCAAGACCTCTTCCTTCAAAGTCGTTCCCCGGCGCTCGAGGGCCAACATACTCGCAATTCTAGAAGACATGTCTGACAGCTCCTGCTGGCACCTGTTGCTGCATACCATCGTGGTCTCATCAGACCCATCACAACAATCACAAACCCCATCATTGACAAAGGAGCTGTCGATCAGTCGCGGAATGCCACCAGAATTCAGGCATGAGAAGATGTTGTGTGGGCAGGCCGCTGTGAGATTCTCGTCCGAGCCGTCTAAGCAGTCGCAGTAGTCGTCGTTAAGCGCAAGGTCTGGAAAATGCGCTTGCACCGGTGCCTCATCTGTCCAGCTGCGGATCGCACAAGAAAACCCAACGTGGCCCTCGCCAACTTCTGACATGGCCCCGGCCGCCGGAGCAGGTAGCAACGTGTTTTGCCCTCTGTGCCTGCAATTGGGGTGCGATATCACCACAACACCGTATGAGCTTGGTTTGAGATCGCCTTACTTTTTGATATTCATAGGCTCAGCACAATGTGAAGGTCCGAATTTAGCTCTACTTTCAGTTTGCGATTGCGACGCTTTGCTTTGAGATGTTGTATGTCTTGGCTTTGCTGACCACGTCAAGACAGAGACCTCGGAGCGCTGCAGAGGAGGGGAGCAAAAGATACTATATTACTATATATTACTATATATTACTATATATTACTATATATTACTATCTATTACTATCTATTACTATCTATTACTATATATTACTGTGTATTACTATATATTACTATATATTGCTATACACTACTATAAATTACTATATATTACTATATAGTACTATATATTACTATATATTACTACATATTAGTATATATTAGTATATATTACTATATAGTACTATATAGTACTATATAGTTGAACCAAGAGCAAGCTCAAGCTCACCGATGTGTCCATGCGCGTGGCCTTTTTGATTTCGCCATTGGTCATTGCTTCTGATGCAAGCTATGGAAGGCTCCTAGGAAGTCATCGTTGTCAGCAAGATCTCCGATCCGATGAGCAACCGTCTCAGCGAGTGAATCCTCCCCTGACCAGGACAGTATCGTTTTTGGTATGATCCAAGAACAAGGTTTGTCCTGCTTCTTTCTAGTTGCCGTGGTAACAACATGTGATACACTATGCGATAACTAACTATACCTCAATATGTCATACGAAAAACTAATTAGTAGCCAGTAAAATTATCACATAGCTTCATACAGTATAATACATGTAGTATAATAACGTGTCATGTTGTCGAGTATAACATACAGGAATAGAAAGTAATGTACAACCGATCCTGAGGCCGCAGCCATCTATCCTCTCGGACTCCAGCAAGCCAGGGCTGCCAGATTTCAGAGCATCCTTCCAGGGAATAGGGTTTGGGGGTATATTATGCTATACTTATAATAAGGAACCCCCAAAAGAGTATAGGTAATTAGTCAAAGGCCCCTATAGAGCATCCTTCCGGCGAGGAGGCCAACTACTGGACCTCTAGAACTCGGGGGTTCTCGGCTCGTGTCTGCGATTTGTTCTACTGTTTTGTACGTCCGAACTCATCCATCTTCCCTGCCGGCTCTGAAAAGGCTCGAGAACTTTCAAGTCCCAGGGTCTCGTCATGCGGTGATACTGGATACAGACATGCAGTATACACACTTGGCAGCTTCTGCCCAGACTTGACAAGACTACGTCTTACAACGAACGATCAAGGCCATCGTCATGCGGTCGAAGCCCAATGTCAGCATCAGAGTCTGGATGATCGTAAAAAGAAATCACCCCACGGCACGGTATCATCAGCACGGGCTTGCCAATCAACAAAACAGTCCAGTGTCTACAGCAGCCACCGAAGAACTTTGCTTCACCTCTCTCCACGTCATGCGAGCATGCCACATGCTTTTGATTCTGTTCTTGTCGAAGGTGCCCCGAGTTTCAAAACTTGCTCGTGGTTCGGCGACTTGAAACACATCATCCTGGCCTCAGCATCTTCTCTAGATGGTGGGTGCTCTTCCTGGTCGGAGCTGACTACCTGTTCATGGGAGTGAAGCAAAAGGGCTGCATCCATCAGGGGATAACTACACCTCACAGGACAAGATCACTAGAGAAACCAGCCTTCGACAGCCAAGAGAACGCTGATGTGGCCTCGACACCAGATAGACTTCTCCACTTAGAAGGGAATGATAGAACGCAAAAGGAAGGCAATTAAGCGGACAAGTCTTACAGCAACTACAAGATGCGCGTATATGTACGTATGTGTATATATATACACACATATACATATACAGTATGTATATATATATATACTTACACATACAGAAATATATACATACATACATACATACATGTTTAGATACATATGTATTAGTTTGCTCGTTCAGCCCCAACTCGGCCGGGCCTGCACTGGAGCCAGAAGGAGGATTGCGAAGCAGCGCCAAAAGAACATTATGATACCTCAGCTCGTCTTCAAGTCACGTACTCATATGTGTATATATGTGTATGTGTATATATATATATATATATGTATGTATATATTCATTTATATACACATATATGTTCATACACACACTATCGTCAATTTTTGTGTATATAATAAACAAATAAATAAATATATATATATATGTATACATACATACATACATATGCAAGCTGGAACCGGACACAAGAACAGTCTTCGGAAGTCCCCACAAAGTTGCAGCGATACGTCAGGGACCACCGCCGAGTCCACGGCCGGAAGCAGGGCGGTGGGCAGTCGCCGCATGACTTGAAAGGGTTATCGCAAACATTCGGAGCGATGACTTGACGGAGCTGAAGAGGTGTTAGTGCAGGAAGCAGGGCCCATTCCTGGAGTTATGCATCAAAATCTTTTCTTGCAATGGTTGCACGTGAGATCTCGCAGGATCTCCGTGTAAGCTAAGCAGTATGTGCATCCGCAGCACCGGCTGAGACGGGCTCTGGCGCGAATTCGTTGTCCTAAAGCAGGCGGTCACCGGATCGTGCGGCCGAGAGGAAGCGAGAAGGACAGGCTCGACCCAGACCTGCCAGCTGTCAAGCTCGACAGTCTTAGGGCTTTCGTGCCTAGTGAAACCCCGCTTTGAAAACAAGTGGCACTAAGAAGAGGACCTTGATTTTGTGCTTGGAAACACGTTCCAAAAACGAAGCGTCTCATCCCCTGCACCAGTTACCTCATCCATCTTGAGATTCGACGGCACTACACAACCGGCAGGGCGGCAGGTCTTGTCTGGCGTCTGCTAGACTCTCCTGCTCAAGCGCATCTGTCCCGGTCTGAGGCCTGGACCACTGTCTGACCATCTGGCGAGATAGCGAGGTACAGGACCTAGAACTCAAGATGCTATGGGATCCGTCAGGAATCAAAGTGACCAGGAATCTGAAAATGGCTAGGGTTTAGAGTTTTGTCCCAAGCAGCCCTGTAGGTGTGCCCGGTGAGAGTCGCAACCTGTCACAAGTTCTAGCTCAAAGAGAGTGCCACTCGGAAACTCTCAAACTCTGGAGCCTTGGTCATGGAAGGGTACTTCCACAGGATGATCCTTGGGGCAAGGGGCAATTACGTTCAGTCTTCTCTGGAACAGAGGCATATCACGACCTTGTGGCAGTTGCGTAGTCTTGGGCACGAGCTGATTGAGAGAGTAGCCATGAGTGCTCACAATCTCGTTCAGGTTCTTGGACCAGACGAGGTTACATACCTCTTAGCGGCTTAGCGGGCCCAGGACCCGGAGTCATTCGTTGGATTGCAGAAGGCATGTAGTGCTTGTGTGCCAAGTGCCTGAGAGCCGGTGTCGATGCAAGATAAAGGCATGTTGTTGACGGTGTTCCAGAAACGGATGCACCTGGCATGGAATGAGGAGCTCTTGTTACATGGTCTTGCCCAGTTCAGCTCAAACTGCTCGATACAGACCCCTGGATCCGCCCAGCATCCAATCACAAGAGCTCATAAGTTGACAGCAAGTCAGACATGCACAACCCTGCTCGAAGTAGCGGTTTGGGGTGTGATGCCGGCTGTCTGCAGTAAGTCTGGGACCCAGGACTTGAGAAATAGGATACTAACGGAGGCCAAACAAGACAGATCTCGAGCTCCAGCACGAAGAGACGAGAGAGCCCAAATGGACACGTTACTAAACTCGCCAGAGAAGTATTCGTACTCCAGTTTCTACACTGATGCCGGTGCGCCTGTCTGCCGTCCCGCCTCCGGAGGCCAGCAACCCGTGCCTGAGGCTATCGCTCTGAAGCAACGGCCATATTCTGGAAAGCGTCTGAGGTGTGCGCTGGTGTGGGGACCACGCAATTGCCTCGAGCACCAGGGTACCGAATTAGTCCCCCTCCCCACCCCTCACCGACCCCCCGAAAATTCTGCGGCGGTCCCGCAGGACCGGGACCGAGAGAGCTCTCGGCTCGGCACTTTCACGGCTGCTTGGTGGCGATTGAACTTCAGCACCGGCTCGGTGGATTTCAACGACCAAACCTTGGAATCGCCAGGAGACGGACCCCCATGCAGGGCGAATTGCAACTTCTGAGGGTCGCAGCGCAGAGTTTGTTGTCATTCCCGCCGGAGGCCAGCTGTTGCTCGTCGAAAGACCACTTTAAGCCGCAGACCTGGCCCACGAAACCCACGACAACGGCACCCACGGCAAAGAACAGAAAAAGCCTCAAACCGGACACGACTCGCGACTAAAGTTTCGGGCCTCCTGTCGATGGCCATGAAGCTTGGACCTCGTGGCAACACGTATCTCATGATGTTGTGGTGGTATCTTGACAGTAAGGCAGGCTCATGAAGGGTGCCGGTTGGCGGACGTCTCGGTGAAGGATGTGGTGGTCCCTGCTCCCGGTGGACCTCAGCAAAATTGACCCTGCCTGCTAGGTCTATCAGTAACTTCCAGCTCTGTTGCAGCTACCTGTAAGGATCACGCAGCACAAAACCATTCCATGCCATGGTGCCAACTCTGCCCAGATGTCCACTCCTGGGCTTCTTCGACTAAAGGGAACTCCCCTTTGCCCTACCGGACTTTCGGAAGACCCTTGGGAAGACCCGAGGCTGGGACATGGTTCGCATCTTGCGACATTGCGTGGAGTCCCAGATCTGGACCTCGCCCTTGTTCGTTCCAACCTCGCCAGGCCAGCTGTGCCATTTCTGAGTCACACCGCACCGCAAGAGTAGGATCCAGGCGGCGAGGTGAGCCCCCCTCTGGGTCCATGAAACCGAGGTCACGGTATCATCCGGTCCCAAATCACAGAGCTTGGTAACCTGAGCATTTGCAGCTGCGCGGCAGGCAAACAGGAGTCAGCCAAATTTGTTTGAAACTGCACAGTTATCACCACTTTGCTGAAGCATGCTGGGTGTCTCGGGTCTTGATTCCTCTATGGAACGACCATCGCAACCGTCCGCCTTCCCAGTTGATTGTTTAAGCAAAATCTCGGAAGGTTGCAGATAAGTTCCATAGAGCAGCTTCACAGCTGCCTGTACTTGGGCAATGCCTGCGAGGAGGATTGTTGCGGCCGTAACCTGTACCACCCTTTTTCTCAATGTTCGGCACTCTAAAGCCTTGAGTACTCAATGCGCAGTCTTCTCTCCCAATCTTGTACGGGCATACTGACGCGTTGCTTCAATGACCCCGCCGTTCACACCAAGCCTTCTGAAGCATGCCACACATGCTGCTTGCACTTGACATAGAAAAGAGGTTTGCTGAGCATCTGCGCAACAACTGAGATCAAGGCACGACTGGTGCAGGCACTCCAGAGGTACACACAGTTGCTTAGACCTGTAGGACCAGGCGCAGCTCGATGCAAGGATACCACGGAGCAGGAGGTTGTACTCTTGGTGCTGGGCGGGTCGACGCACATATTCAAGCAGTGGGAGGCTCTGATCCAGGACATGGTACACGCTTCCCGACTACTCTCCGCATCTTTGTTGGCAAAGTTGATGCATCTGTGAACATGCGGTGAACTTGCACTCGTTCCGCAAATCGGTTGTTTCGTGCATGGAGAAAACCTAATCTTCGACATAGAAGCACATTCAGGACGAAATGCAATGCTGGGCTCAGGGAGGGAAGTGTAACCGCGTCAGTCCCAGTCTGAAAGCATAACCGAAACATGTACCAAGAGATCGATTAGTCAGGAGCGGAAGTACGCGTACAGAGGCAACTTGTTAGGTTTGTTGGGTCTTCAGCATCCCAGCAACTCTTCGCAGGGTTTGTTGGGTCTTCAGCATCCCAGCAACTCTTCGCAGGGCCCGTGTGCCTGCATTGTGCATGCAAACCTGGCGTGTGCGCTATAGCCCCTTCAGAACCAAGGACAGGACCTACAGACAGCACATTCGCAGAGGACCAGTCTACCAAGTTCAGGTAGAAGTCGTCCTGCGTGCACATGGCAGGACTGTGGCGGCAAGAGAACCGACCCAGGGCCCAGTCCTGCAGCTGAGGAGCGTCCAAGACCTGGCAGATGCGGTACCCTTTTCTCGCGGCGGCCACAGGAAACCAATTGGGGCTTGAGGGACATGCTGCTTATTGCTGCCTTGAACGGCACTTTTGCGATCTTTCTTGGCGCCTTTCGGGGCGTGCTCAGCCTGAAGAAAGGCATCAGCCGGCAGGCTTTGGCATCTGCGGAGTCTGCCCCACATTTCAGGAGCTGACAAGCGGCTGCTCTGGAAGGAAACGGGTGACCTCATCCAGCATGGATATGGCCGCAACAACAAAAGTTGTGACGGTTCGTGAAACATTGATTCTTGAGGACGCCGCAAGGAAAAGGCATCCTCGTGACTGACCTGAACAAGGCTTGTAGGGCTTGCAATGTCTTGCGTCACAGGACTACCGTCCTGCGGGCAGCTCTTGTATTTGAAAAGGCTTTTGCTGTCGGGAGACCTGACGGGATAACGAGCACGTGCCACCTCTTCCAAAAAAAGGAAACCCGCCTAAAGGGCTTTTCCTCCTTCTCGGTGGAGCCCGGGCGGATCCCAAGGAGCCTCAGCTCTCTTTCAAGGAAGGCGCGAAGGGCCCAAGGACTCCAAAGTTGAGACCATCGAGGCCCAAACTCGCTCCGGAGAAGTTGCGCATAGACCTGGCCAGTCTGGAGACGGGTGTGTTTTCAGATGTTTGCTGGGATGCGGCACCGAGTTGTTCTCGTCGCGCGCTTCTGGTGGCCGCGAGCTCCTGAAGAACGGCCATCTCTCGGCTGATCCGGTCATGGAGATGTCTCTCAACTCGGCTGCAGGCTCTGACAGCAGCGTCAGCCCACTCTCAAGGTCCGAAGCCTTCTTAGGTCTCAAGTGCTCGGACTCAGAGGTGCGCTGACTCAGGCTCTGGCAGCTCTGCTCGGGATGAAGCGGTCGCTGCATTCGGACCTGGCCTGCAGAGGACCTGGCCTCAGTGTCAGGATCGACATCTGAGAGCAGCAAAGCTGAACTTTTGAGGCGCGGGCTTCTCAGTCTCTGGTGTCCAGGCATCTCGCACAGGAGATCGCACCCTCAGTCGATTTCTGTCTTGCAAACGGTGCCCTGCTGTCGCACCTGAGTCCCCGACCCATAATCATAGGCTTGGCATGCTGCTTCATCCATGGAAGTAAGCTAGACCGGTTTGATGACCTCGTCCGCTTTCGGGGTTGCTGGATTTGAGAGCTGTTGTGATCTTGCACAGTACCTGCACCGTCATGCTTGTGTCAGCCATAGGCACTGTCCTGTAGAGGCCTAAGCATCAGACTGGGGTGTAGGTGACTAGTTACTGTATTGGTTGCATCCTCATGCTCCGCAATGATGCTTCAAGCTTATCCAGGCACATGAATCCGAGGCTTGATCAAGTTTCATGACGACACATCAGTGCTACCATCGTAGCACGATCCGATAGGTTCTGCAGAAGACGGTGCGATAGGCTGCATGGATTCACGGAGTGATATCCTTTGCTTTTGAATTGTAAACATAAGTTTGCATATGCAACTACGCAACTGACGTTCTGCCATGTGCATGCTATTGTCCATCCATGGTGTTGCGTAGGCACATTGTGTTTCACACGTTAACGGTCACACCTCGCTGTCCTTCAAACCGTAGCCGTGCGGCGGCCGAACCGTTTGGCTACGATGCCGCCATGGCTACTTCTCCTCGGGAGCTGCCCGAACGTGCTCGTCTGCAATCCCAGGATACTCCCACCATACTTGTGCGCGACTGCTGTCATTCGGACCGACGGCATCTCCAATGCGAATCTAGATAGCTTGTTTTGTATTACCTATCAAAGCACCGTGCAACTGATGAAATCTGATCAATATGAGACTGCCGATGCCTTTGGCCGGCTCGCAACAGTGAAACATGAATTCTCTCGGAGACATCTGTCTGCGAAGCATGCTACCAGCGGCCTGGTGGCTACCAGAGAATGTCATGCTTTAATACTTAGAATAGGGTTCCCGCTAAAGGGGTCTATAAGGCTTACTATGGTTGCTCTTGTGCAGCAGTTGCCCTTAGCTTAGTTCGACAAGGGTGACTGGCCTGGGTGCTGCTGGCAAGCAGGCGTCCACCGGAAAATCCCCAATGGCTGCGGTCCGTTTGGCGGTCACCAGACTCAGTCGTCCAGCATGCAAAGCATTGCTACCTTGGCTTGTCAACGGTGCTGGGCATCTTGCTTCATTGCCTGAAGTCCTTGCTGGCCCTGTTAATATGCCACTGTCACAGAATTACTTTATGCTGAATTTATGCTGCTTTATGCGAAACTATACTACACTATGCTACACCATACTATGCTGTACTCTACTTTACCATACTGTATTGTCGTGTACTATACTGCACTATACTACTGCTAGACTACTTGGGCTAAAAAACCTACACAAGGTCGATAAAATATCCTCCATCTCGGCATACAACTCCTGATGTGCACACTACCCCAGAGGGTTCCATCCAGACGGGGTGAGGGCATAACAAAAAACCCACAGGGGCAAAAAAAAAAAAAAACAGGCCCTACTTGGGCCCACCACCAATTTATACAGACAGTGTGCCGGGCCTTCCGTCCGCTTCTTGTCGTCATTTAGCACTTTTATTCGCTGGAAACGATGCATAGGCAGATTGATGCACCTAATCTCATCCTGTAGGATGAGCTCTGATGTTCGCAACTTCAAGCGGGTATAGCACCCACATCATCATATGAAACTATTGAGCTCATCCATGTGCGAACGTCTTGCACGTCTTTGCACAACTGTCTTCAGTAGGGTTTGTGACAGCGGGTTTGAAGAGTTCCAATCATTCTACAATACCGAAGAAGAAAGGCAGGCGGCAGAGCAGCAAGAAGTGATTTCTGCTACATCGAGCCCGCCAGAATCAAAGAGAGAAGCGTGTTCCAATCCGAGGCTCTCCTCGTGCAATCCAGTGGGCAGTATCTGCCTGGCACAAGCTGAAGCAGCAATGCTGGGGCAACGATGACAATGGTAACAGCCACAATTTGCGGCACAGCTCTCGGGTACTTGGCCTCGTCTTGGCTCAACGGGAAAAACTTCACAAAGTTGGTCGAATGGCCGGTGGTGGACAGTGTCCCCTGGCACAGCAACGTTGGACTTGGCACAAAAAACCTGTGCTGCACTTTGCCATCAAACATGTGGGAGTTTCCGAATATAGGGAAGCCTAATATAGTACCCTAAATAGTAAGATCCTGATTCAAAGCTCCCATACGGCCTTGCGCTCGGATGTTTTGTAGATCGGGCACATGTACAGATTTCCGTCGATCACTCGCCTGGGCAGTGCCACAAACGTAGTTCAAAATGTCGACAGTCTTGAAAGAACGAACACCGGAGTCACAACCTTCACAGCCGACATCTAACGATTTGCAATAATTACTGCTTCATTCGCTCCTTGCAACCTTGACGGAGATCTTCTGGGGGCCCAGCTTGGAGCTGTCTGTGATCGCCAGTGGCTCTAGGTGAATGACTGGCATCTCAACGAACACGACGTCCTCTGACACGTTGCGTCCCGCAGGGTATGCTCCGCAGTCACACACACACACACATCAAGCTCTACTTAGTACACCAAGACGGCCGGTAAGAGGGCACGCTTTCCGCGGGTCGGCAGAAAGGTTTGCAAGCTTCCAGCAGCTCAAATCTTCGTACCGCATGCGACACGGCGTGTGGCTTGACGGAAGTCTGTGCCGTGAAGAGACGTAACGTGTCCTTGTCAGACTCTTTCAGCAAGCCCTTGGACATGTCCTCGGGCAATTCAAACGGCGGACCGAAGCCAAAGACGATCAAGCGAGCAACCAAGCTTATGGTGAACTAGCTTGACTCTGACACCAAGATGACGACGAACCAAGATCAAGGGTCTCCCAGCTCTCCATTGCCCAAAAGACAGATCAAATTCATCAGATGTGCCGATTCTTTGTAGCGTGACGGGATGGCAAATGCAACTTGTAACCTTTGTCCCTAACAGGCGCTGAGACCACTCGGGCCATCACCCAGCCACATCCTTGAAGGAAGAGCCCGTGAATGTTCACGCCGTTCCTGGGTCATGCCCGGACCATTCACGGCTGTTGCTGCTCTTCTCTGCAACAAGATCCGCACGGGGGTGGCGCTTGCAATGTTGTGCTGTCCTGCACCTCAGCACCACAGGCCGCTAATACATGGCGGTTCCTGGCAGATCCATTTAGCGCATCCCTGGTACCTTGCCCTGGACCTCAGCCCTCCTTGCCTTGCTTTTTTCCAAGGACCAGGCGGCAGTGACTTCAGAGAAAAACTCGAGGGTGTCGATGGGAATCTTCGTCTTCCTGTGGGGTCTTCGGTCACGGAAGCTCAAGGACTACTTCACCTGACAACCAAGACCTCGCGTGCAGCTGCAGGGCCGCTGTCATGAAGCCCTGGGCAATTTCGGCGACTGCACACGAGCAGGGAAACTTCGATCATCTTCGATCCGTGCCTGTGGAAAGAAGAAGCAGGAAATCCAGTAGCTCAATGGCGGCCTATGGCACATAGCAAGTTTTTAGGGCGTCTACTCTGCTTGATCAAGGTCCGTTTGAAAAGCAATCAACCAGTGAGTTCCACGCCCTTCGACCAACCACTTCACCAAGAAGCCGATGCGGGCAATGAAGTCTACCACCTGAGCCCCACTATTCTGCTTCTCATGTTTACAGATCCATCGGGTCTATCCAAAGCTGGAAAGAGATCAATCTGGTGAGTTCTGCCACAAGGCGACCCGGTGTTGAATCAGCAACTCATCTTGACGTAGCAAAGCTGTGATCATATCAGCCTCCCTCGTCACAAGCGCCGGCTCATTTGCACGACCAATGACAAAGGGCCACTTTATCCGGTCAGAAGCGACGCGTATCCATGGTGTCGTGGCGTTAGGTGTTCAGGCAGCTTTTCGGGGGGCGAAGATTTCAAAACGTGCCGGCTACATCCCCTCAACACCGACTTTTGCACGACTATCGCTTCAGTCGGGCATGAGTGTGTGCTCTGCAACACCTGATGGCAGTATCCACAAACCACAGGCTTAACTCGGCACCACACCCAGGAGTTCAGCGGCTTCAGGCAGGGATATGCAACCTGCCCAGGCGTGATGACCCCAAACTCCCGGCTGCTGGAGTCGTTTCTCAGACCGGTGGGAGCCTTTCCCCAATTGCCTGGGACCTTCTGCTCCTGGAAGGCGTTGAACCTGCAAAGCAAAGCAGTGCAGAGCAAGGCACGTGGGGCGGAACGACACACTGCGTGTTTGGGGCGCGGCATTCCCTCCAGCTCCGCCGACATGAGCACCGTACCCTTGATGGCCTGCATATCTACATTCACGATATCTACGATAGGATTGCTACAAGGGGTGCTACAGTGTTGTTGTAATAATAAGGCTAGCATAGGGATACTAGGCGGAATTCGACTGTGTGGATTTCAGGTTCCATGTAGATCCCTGCTTGCCTTGCCCAGCATGACCAGGCTGGACTTCACCACCTTAATGAGCTTCTCGATGCGTGCATATTCCTGCAGAGCGTGGGCTCTTTAGAGTTTAGTTTAGGGTTTAGGGTCGGTTCTTTCACCAGGTTTCAGTGTCCTTTCATATCTCACCCCGGCTCAGGCCTGGCTGTGGAAGACGCCAACGGAGACGATCCCGCCTGTATCAACTCAGGCTCGAGTTTGCAGAAACCCACTCGATGCTCGTTCTCACGGGGGCCTTGAGGAGTCTTTTTGTAGGTTTCGGCGTGGGCCATCTTGCTCTTCACCGCGTCCGGAATTCGTTGCAAGAACTCCTTCATGCCCGTAGCTGTGGTTTAATCAACCAGCCAATGGCCATGTCTCTTCCGCTGGCAATTGCATTACGGCTGCATGACGTGTGTGGTGCACCGATGCATGTCCTGCGCCATATCCGCAACAATTTCTTCTGGCTTCTTGCCACCGCCACCCGAGGAGATGCGGGGCCTGTTTGGCAGCGCGGTGAGGTTGTGCACTCGCGAAAAGAAGACATGAAGTAGAAGCCAGAAACTTCGAACATCAATGATTTGTACCCCATGCCCTCAAGGTGAAGTATAGGGAATCCCAGCATCAATCATCCTACACCCATGTTCCAACTTTCTGAGGTTCACTACCGTCCAAGGGCCAGCACCAAGGCCGCGACTGAACGCTGACAACTGTATCCAAGAACTTCTTGGCCTGGTTGAACCTGCTTCAGTTCAGGTATCGCAACAAAGTGGAGACACCACGAAGTTTCTGAGCTGCTGGTTCAAGTCTCCGGCTGGGCTGTGATGAGCGCATTTGGATGCAGCCTCGCATGAGTCTCGCAAGAACAGGACGGCAAGGTGCGGAAGAGAAATTGGCACAGCATGAGTGCCGTACCCGAAAATGCGGGGGTCCTGCATTCGTCTTTCGATGAATGAAACAATCAGTCAATCAATCAATCAATCAATCAACCAAGCGATCAGTCAATCAATCCAGCAATCATTTGTGTGCACGCTTCCTGGTTTAGAGGCCGAAAAATTCCAAGGAGATGTTCCCGTAGCCTCCCTGACTTTGAACAGCTTCCACATCGTCGTCTCTTACGCCGTCAAGAGGCGTGGAGGGGTCCAACCGATGTCCGAGTATACAAAACTTGCAGGGTCGTCATGCCCCTTTCTCAGAGCTTGTGCTTGTGGCCGCTTCCACACACACACACAGCACTGGGTGATTTTGGGAAGTACTACCGCAAGTGCATTTGGTTGCGGCTGCCATGTCAGACTGCTGGCACATTATGCCGCTGGTGGACTTGACACCTGGACCTGCCGCCTGTGTCTGCAAACACCCGCGAATGCATCCAGCCGGATGTGTTTGGGCGCTATGCTCCTGGTGATGTGTTTGCATGGTTTTGTCCGCTGTTTGTCCTACCTAGCAGTCTTCATCTCGCAAAACAGCAGCTCAAAAAAATGCTGCATGTTAGACGGGATTGGTGCTATCTTCAACAGGAACCTCTGCCTCTCATGAGGCTTTCTGAAGGACATTCAATGATGGGCAGCCACATCAATCGATTTCAACCGGCTTGCCTCAACGCAACTACATCTGTGTCTGCAGGGCAGCAGGTCGGTCGGCAGTTTCTGCTCCTACCTACGATCTATGATTGCCCCCCAGCGGTGCAACATCACAAGTTCAGGATGATAGTTTGTCTATCGCATAACCAGGAGGAGGTTGGAACATCAAATTGAAGATTTCCCTGGCACGAGCAACTACCCGCTTGTGCAAGGAGATCAGGGCTCTTCTGCCACGCGGACTTGTGACACAGAGGACGGTGCAAGGGGCAAAAGCCGAACACTCGCAAAGATCTCGGTGTCCTCATCCATAGGCAATGACTTGAGATAGTCTCTGGTTTCCTGGAGGCCTTCGTCACACAGGTCCAAAGCAAAAACCACAGCTGCAGACACCGCCATGTTGAGTCAGGCGCTTCCCTCTTCAGGAATCCAATATGCCTGACTTGCACGAGGCTTGTCTGACTCCGAGCATCAGAAGGCTCTGAAGCTCGGATTCAGGCTTGGAGGTTTGCAAACTTGAAGCCTTTCTCCAGAATCCTCTCCTTGACTTGCAGAGGGTGTTGCCGAGATCATGGCTGCAACATTCATAGCCCCAAAGCCCACAAGCACCACTTACCTTTTTTGCCTGAGGCTTGCACGCTAAAGTAGCCCTTGAGCACTGCAGAGATGAGCCTGACGTCCTTGCGGGATTCACGGGCGATGAGCTGCATGGGATGCAGTCCGAGCAGGGTGAGACTTCCTTGTCGTCAGTTACTCGCCCTCCATAGTTCACCTCCGCAATGATGTACCTTCGCCCAAACAGCTGCGCAGCACAAAGATGCCGAAGTCTGCGACACATGGCGCACCGCAGCGTGATCCATGGAACGTCCGGCTGGGACACCAGGTACATGCGGACCTGCTCTCGGGAAACCTGAGAAGACCAGGGGCCGGTCGGGCCGGTCCGGTCGGTGCCGAATGCCCCAACCAATGACACTCATACTCCTCATGCCTGAAAGTCCGAGTCCATCCATTCATAGGGAATGTTCCAACCTCAACAGCGAATGCCATCGCACTGCCAAACTTCTGGTACTTCAGAAATGCCGAGGGTCGGACCAATCGGGCCGAACTTTCGACGTTCAAGAATGACTGCATGGAAGAAAGCAAGCCCAAACAGAAGCTTCTTGAACCTCGGGCACGACTCTGAGCATTTTGAAGCAACCTTTCTCGAGCTCCCATGGCTTCTCGCAATTCTGAGGACCAGGCTCGGCTGGCTTGGAAGGGCAGCTTTCAAAGACATCCTGGGGATCAACCATTCGGGCAGCTCGAATTTTTTCTGTGTCAAGTCTCGTGATCGGCATCCATACAGGTCCTCGCCAATGTCTTGGTAGGTACGACCCAAGTTGGCTCGCAAACCTGTTCCAGGTCAATTCTTCATTCATTGCAGCGATTTCTGAAGATGGACTTCCGAATCAGCTTAGCCAGCTGCCCTTTGGAGGCTCATTCGTGATCTTGATGCCACTTTGCAAGACCGGAACAGGGAATTTGGGAGATGGCATGCTCGTCAGCCACAGCCTCCGTCAGAATCCAGAATCTGTCAGCGCTCTTCAGGTGCTACGACATTACAAGGTGAGAAGACAAAAGCAGGAGAAGACCAGCGCGAGTTCGACATCCCGAAAAGGCGATGCAAGCTGGATCGCGGAATGGCTCATACACACCCAAACTGCATGTAAGTGGCCTGTAGTCGGGATTGATCTTGTCTGGCACTTGTGACTCTTGGATTGCTTCCAGCCTGCCACGTGACGGCAGCTTCTTCAAACACCGGTTGAGCTCACGTAGCTGGCTTCTGCTAGCATGTCAGTGTGCTTCGAAAGTGTTCTCATGAGACGGGTCCTTGGCATCCAGCTGTCTGCAAGGTGGCAGTTCTGGAGGCAGACCCAGTCTCCCGTGTCCCATCCTTGCAGCTTGGCATGTTTACCGAACCGACAGGCACACACGTGGCAGGTTCGATGCACCGCCTGGCTGGGGGCCAGACCTAGCTTGATCAAAGCTTCGGCTTTGGGTCCCTGCACATCTGCGGGTTTTTGGCAGCTGAGGCACTCCATCAGCCCCGGTCCGAGCTTGCCCCTCCCGTTAGACAAAGCCATCTCGAACGGAAGCTGGGTTTCACCTAAAGAGGACTCCGCCTGTCCCTGGCCCAAGGAGATGAAATGCAACTTTTCGGTGTATACTTTCTCGGCGGCCAGGGTCAGCAAGTACCTGCCCGGCTCCGCTACCGCTGCGGAAAACCCCAAAGACCCCTAAACTCGTAAATCTGACGGATCAGCTGTAGATGCTAAACCCTACCACCCTCAACCCTAAGCTCCCTCAGTCCCAAACCCACCAAGCTCGAGACCCCAACAACAAGGCTCACTCGGTGGGATCAGCACCGGCAGAGAGGACAAAGATCAAGGGCATTGTGGCCACCGAATCCTCGGAGAATGAGATGTTACGTTGGCTATAAACAACACTGGCCTATCATCTCATATAGTCAAACGTACGATACTATACCACAATACACTAACTCTGGAATACACCTATGTTGAAATGTTGCGCTGTCCCCTCGTTCCTTTCCGGGAACCTCTTCCCCCTCTTGCTAATCTCCTCTCCAGCGATCCACGCCCCCCTTCTCCGACTCACCCCTCCGGGCCCACACTCGTCATCTTCTGCACTCTGAACCTGCTAATATAGGGCCTTGATAATTAGAATAGGGTTTTGGAGCCAATTGCACTAGAATTATAACAAGGAAGCCCCAAAATAGTATAGGTAGTTGTTAAGGCTTCTATAGTACTCTGCACCTGCGACCGGGCCGGGGCGGACGATGCGAGGCGTTTGCAATTGAGGGTTCGGGGCTCTCAGGACTCCGCACTTGCCAGAGGGCTGCTGACTACTGCCGGTTGACGGCGTGCCAGGGCTGTTCCGGGCAGTATATTAGAATTCATGGTTTGTATACTATAGTACACTATAGTAGTACACTTCCTATAGTATAGTATAGTATAGTGTATAGTATAGTATCGTATGGTCTCGTATAGTACCGTGTAGTATATTAAAGTATAGTATAGTATAGTATAGTATAGTATAGCTAGTATAGCATTATACATATTTCTAGTCGTCAGGCTCAGGAGTTGGTCTGCCACCCGATGCCCGGCGGGAGCCTCACCCGACTTCCTACCAAAAACCCACCTCAGAAGCTGGGCAGATTCCAGCAACTCGTTCCAGCGTTACGGAATCCGCACAGGTCAAGCCCCCACGGGCTGAGATTCATGCTACCCACAACACCACAATGTGCAGACACATGTGCAGCTGTCGGGACCCTGGCTGCGTAGCAACTCGCCAAGTTGAAGGGGGGTGACCTGTGGAGTGCAAACTACATGCTTGCGTGAGCACGTTGCAAACAGTATGGCGTGGTACAACCACACAATGCTCTGATCCTGGCTCGATGAAGAGTTGGCCCAGTTCATGGAAGACCTGAGCGATGGGCAACAGCACGGCTGCTTCGGTCCTTAACTGCACCTTAGACTTAATAGAGACTGCACCTGGTCTGGGGTCCATACAACATTCCGAGCCACGAAATTCAAGAAGTTCTCTCCTTATCACGGAAGGTTCTGTCTGACCCTGGTCTTGCACGTGTCGGTAAATAGGGGCCACACGCATGCTCTTGATGACCAAAGCTTGCTGGAATGCGGTAAGCTTCGTGTCCCTGCAAGCCAGGCATGTGCACGGAGGCGTCTGCATGCATACCCACATACACAATTCACACATCTATACATATAACATATGTACAATGTGTATACACACATGTAATTTCTCTGTGTCTATATATATATATATATTTATGTACATACTCTTCTTTTGTATATAACCAGATGATAGGGGTGACTAGAGCCAAACAGATCTCAGCGTTCGGGGGGACGCCGCACAGCAGCACAGTTCCAACTGCCGGCCTTGCACTTTATTGGAACCATATGGGAGTTTCCAAGAATTAGGGGACCCAAATATAGTACCCTAAATAGCAGGATCCTTATTATAAGGACGCCAAATAAGGTACAGTACCCCTAATTTTCGGAAACTCCCCTTTGGAGCCCTTAGAGTACCCTCAGGGCCGGACCAAGGCTTGGGCATAGGTTGCTGGTACCTGGGGCTAGACAGATGCTCCAAGAGTCCAGGCGGGCCAGTAAGGGCAGGACATGTCGTCACTTCGACAGAAAGCCTCCCAGCCGCTGTCATGCGCGATTGCCTGGCGAGAATGCTCCCTTGAATGGTTCTGGCTCGAAGTCACATGTCATGACGTGTTCTGCAATGGAGCATCTGTAGCATGCATGCGCGCGGCGACACAGCATTGACGAGGACACCCGGGCCTCTTTGAGACCCACAAACTGCATCTCGCCGTTGTGTGCCGTCAGTCGCTCCAGTACGTCCAACTTCACCCAAGCCTGGAGCGATGTTCAAAGGGCATGGAGCTGGAGAAATCTCTTCAAGTTTGTAAACAGCAATACCTGATCAATACATATGAGGCTCGGACAGTTTTGTCCACCCAGGCGGGGCAAGCCACGCTGATCTCACCGTCCTCTAAAACGCCTTTACCTTCACGAAGAGAGCCCTAAGCAAGTGCTTGATTTCAACTCCTTTTCTTGTTCATGGTGCCTGCTTCGGCGTTGCGCAAGAAGAAGAGCCACTCTGTTGGCCTGCGCGTCACAGAAAATCTAAGCTTTCGAACCTGCACTGGAACTCGGGGACAAACTTGATGGTGATCTTGTTGAGGAACTTCGAGTGAACCTGCACAACCGAAGCCAGCGCGAAACGCACTGACTTAATGAAACGGCTCGCCTCGTTTCTGAGGATCTGAACGGTGATGAGGAAGGAGAAGAGCAATTTGTGGTCCTCGCACTGCACCATGCAAGACTCCCAGCACAGGCATGACACTGCGAAACGGAGTAAACACACGTCAAAAGCTTCAGCACAATGGTCCTCGAACAAGCCACGGCAGATGTTCAAGAAGATGAACCTCTGCAAGCAATTGGCTCGTCATCTTGCTAGCCCATCTAAACTTTACGCTGTTCAGGAGGCCTCGTGAAGTCGTCCACAAGGATGTCAATGCGCTTGTTGATGTCCTGCACAAGCTCCCGGTGAGATCGATCAGCCGATGCTCTTGACCCAGCTCTCCGTCCCTGTCATTCCCTTTCCTCAGACTGTTCCGCATCACGCAGCCTGCCCTGGAAAAGGAGGACGAAGAACTCGAGGCTGTACCTCAAGGTATTGTGGTACATTGCAGTGCAGTATAGGGCTACGATATGGGAGGAAGCGCGCACTGTACGCCACTTCTGGACCACTTGTTGAGGGGCCTGAGGCCGTCGCTGATACATGGGATCGATGTTCGCCAAGTCGGCGACCCTTGGCGACACCAAGGTTGAGAGGCAAGGCGACAGCGCAGAACTGTAACATGCCGTAACACAACAATATACCGCAATATACCACAATATGCGACAATATACCATAATCTACCATGATATCTTATGGTATGCTACTAGTACAACACACGATAATATAAGGCGCTTCAATGAGCAGTCGTGGCAGTCCGAGGTGCACGAAGTAGAGAATCGATGCCCTGCAAGCTTCGGAACTATCCGCAACTTCGTCATGCTTGCATCCTTCACATCAACTTCGTCGGCCAAGCCTTGTCGCAACTGGTCTCAGCTTCTCCCGAACTGCATCGATTTCCGTCATCGCCTGATTTATATATCCCAGCATGCTCAAAGCATACTCAACGGTTCGCATACCAGCCTTGTCGGCCACTTGCATCCGTTCTTGGCATTCCAGTCCAGTTCGCTTTGACCTGGGCGAAATGCAACACGGAGGAAGCTCGTGTTCACAACAGGCCATGGCTCGCACTCGACTCTGGGGGCTGGACTGGTCCAAGGTGACGATGAGGGTGTCATCCTTCAAAACATCGCCGCCAGCCTGGTCGCTTGAAAATCAGAGCTGCTCGGTGCTACGAGTGACTGGGTCACACTAGGAAAGGTTCAAGAAACGAGCTTTCATCAGCTACAGATGCATACATGGCCTCGGCCAGTAGTTTGAGGATGAGCTGCTCCAAATCGTCCTCACCAGAAGTGAGTCTAAATCAGTGCGTGAAACCTTTGATATCCACCCTTGCTCGCTGTAAGAATGATCGCCGTGTGCAAACCGGACAAACTTGCATCGTTGAGGGGACGTGGTTCCACGAACGGTAAACCTCAAAGCCAAGGTCAGAAAATTGCTGGTCGCTCTTGATGCAAGATGAGTTCGGATCTCGCCACGTGACCAACCTGCCTGCCTGTAAATTCGCTAAGCCGCAAAACTCAGCATTAGCAAAAGTGTGGCGGAGCATTGGCATGACTATGCAACAGCCTGCAACCATGCGCACAGCAAGAAAGAAAATCAAGGCATTCCGGCGGGAGAAAACATTCAGTTTCAACTTCTGGGTCGGGCTGGTGGCTAGACCGGCTGTAAGTCACTTGTTACTCTTGTCGGTGCATCAATTTCACGTTGATCTCATCGGTGACCGAAGTGAAACCTCAAACTTGCAAAAGCTTTGTTTGCAGCTACGAGACACCAAGTTGCCCAGTCCTGGGTTTTCTTGTCGGCTGCAATTTGAACGACAAGCTCTTGGCGCTGCTGCCTGCCATATGTACCATAGCACTGAACCGGGCCATTCGAGCTGTGTCCTACACGACACAGGCCAGGCCGACGCCAAATCCGGCCGCTCATTTCCGACAACTTCGGCCACGAGTTGCTCCTTGCACGTGTGCAACCGCAAAAAGAACAGTTGGATTTCGGCGTTGGCCTCTAGGCCCAGAAGAGTGACGGTGAAGTTGATGACGGTGACCTGGCATTGCCCCCGTGACAAAGGCTTTCTATGGCCAGCTTGCTCGATGAGCTGCAACATGTGCAACTGCGACTGCAAACCCACCTCTGCTCCCAGCTGGTCTCTCTAAACGGCTCTAGCTTTCAACTTGCAACCATCATAAGCTGAGCGCGGATCAGCTACGAGTACAGGCGCCACGCTGTGCATCAGAGCGTGCCAACCACACCCAGCCTTGATGCAAACCTCGGGCAAGTAGTGCGGATTGGCCATCTTAGTCGTGACATAGAAGGCCTCAGCAGCACTGTCGAGTTGAACAACCGAGCATGCAGGAACACGGAGTTGGGACGACGACAAAATTCTCGTCGTATGGCACATCTTCGGTCCCCAAACGCAGCAACAGCTGCCTGGCTCAAGCTCTTGCGAGTTGCAACCTGCTTCGCCAAGCCAACAATAAAATGTGGCCAAAGCGAGCATGGCGAACCCCCCTCTCTTAAAGAGTGCTTTCGTCAGCACAGGCTCGAGTGCAGGGTCCAATACCTTTCACGTGAAGCGACCCCATCTCACTGCATAAGACTCGAAGCACGCCTCTTCCACATTTTCGATGAGGATGGAGTGGCCGTTGCGTATGCACCTCGAGCCGCAGGGGGATTCATCCGACTGCATCTTCTGGCATGCCAAGCGCACAAGCATCTCTCGACAGGCCCCAGCATGTGACGAAAGTCTTGTATTGCAGTCCAGTGCTTCTCGTTATCTGATATTGCTTTTGCTCCGGTTTACTGCAAGCTGAGACAAAAATCCAAGAACATTGTCCTGACACCCCTTGTGTCAGCGCAAACCACCTCTACCTCATTGTGATCTTCGATAGCCGTAGCAGATTTCAGTATTTCCCCAATGTTGGCCAAGTCCAGAACAAACTTCGCTTCGATGACAGGCTGCCGAACGCCGAAAGTGCAAAGTGCTGCACAACGCAGCTCCTTCTTCCGCGCACAGCGATCCCTACCTTTCCCACTGCCCGGATACAGTAACATGCCCATGCGACTCCCAGCCATTCTCTGGCGATCCCATCCTCGGGATCGCTTTTCCATTAAATTCTAAAGTGCCCTCCAGAATGTTGCCAGCACGATGGGACTGCCAGGTTTCCGCCACTTGCGACGAGCCATGGTGCTGAGTGACGGTCATCGTGTGGGTCGTTATCGGTTTCAGCAGCAACAAAGCACTCCACGACTCCACACGAAGGTCGACCACGACGTGTACAGCTGAGCTGCGACTGTCTCAATTATGGATTAAACCCTAGACACTAGACTCACGAGGTCACTAGGCCCTAAGCCAGACAGCTACAGCACCGGGTAACGCTGAACTCCCAGACGCTGGTACTTCCCCCTTCCTAAGGGTCCATGTGCCCAAAGGTTACCGAGCGTTGATCAATCTTCCTTCTTGTGGAAAGGGTGTCTTCGCAGATTAATGCTTTCCTTTCGCGGGACTTTCGAGTGGTATTAGTGGTGGTGGTGGTGGTGGCAGTAGTAGTTGTTGTTGTTCTGCGATTTGATACACCAGGATAGTAGTGGCTGTTGTAGTCGAGCCATGGCCTTGCAAAAGCTGGGCTGTCTTTCGCAGTGTCTTTCGCAGATCTTTCGCGGGAAACCTACAACGATTTCTCCAAAACTACCACACTCTGACGCTGAGCCTGGTTTTACAACACTCTTTGTGTAGCTGCGGCAGCAAGTGCCCACGCAAGTCCATGGTTTCGGGCCAAGGGTTTAAGACTATGGGTTGATGGTTCAGTACCGGCAAGATGCTGATGGTGATGCTGATGACTACGACGAGGGTGCAATCCTGCTGAATGCAACTGCCAACTGTGCCTATGCTGCTTCTTGCAACCCAATCAAGCCTCAAACCCTGGCTTTGGGTGTACTGGGGCACTGGGCAGTACAGGGTAAACCCGCAGCATTATAGCAGGTTCTTTGTGGGTCTCTTGTGTCCCAAGGCTGTTACGTAAACTTTCGCGGATTACTGCTTTCCTTTCGCGGACCCATCGCAAATCTTTCGCGGACACGTTATTTAAATCATAATACCGTTTTGTGTAAATCCGAAGACAAGGACCTTTAGATCAATGCTCGTATATACTTTGAACTTGGATTCGGCAAGCTCGCAGTGAAAGGTCTTGGAAGCTGACGACTCTAGCTTGCGAAGATACGTGCCATCGGAGAGCTTTGTGATAATGATATTGTTCTCCTGCCAAGCAAAGGGTGGATATCGTCACTGCCCATCAAACGTATTGCAACTGTCGTCCAGCCTTCCCCATGTTGCGAACCCAACGGTTGGCTTGACCCTGCGGGTCCACCATGAGGGGCCACCGTCTTCCGCGTGTCACCTCAAGTCACGGATCTGCGGGACGTCGCAGGTGAGGCACAGAACCGCCAGCAGCCCACCATGAGGCCGTTCTCCACTGACAGATCGTCCGAAGGGAGAGTTTGGATGTTCCACATGCGAACCTGATCGTGCTGGCTGTATAAGCGTGCAGGGTTGGCTCGATCTCCCAACCTCTGCGGGGTCGACTAGAACATCTGCGGCCTCTGTACCAACATGCTTTTTCAAAAATTAACTGTAAAGGCATGCAGCAAGGCCTTCCAGTTGGGATCGCAAAGGAGACCTACCCCATCTGCCTGCTGCTTCCACTTGGCCACCTTGGACCATCACACCACAACGATGGCCAATGCGCACCTTCTGCGCTCAGGACCGCACTAAACTGCGGCGAAATTCTGCCGTAAAAGGCCCTGTGTACGCAATGAAGCCACCTGGCATACACTGACGCCATTATCCCACCTCTTTCATGAAGCATTGCCAGAGGCACTGCAGTTTGGAGCCTGCAAGGACAATGTTTCCAATCACAAACTTCAGGTTCTTCTCCAACACCTCACTGGCAGCCTTGGTGTGCGACTGGGTCGACAAAACCGATAGCAAAGCACAGAGCTTGTGAGACAGAACCCACGGACGAGGCCGTCTGTCCGGAATCACTGAGGGGCACGCGTTCCACCGCACACTCTCATTCCCCAGACCAGCAAGCAGCTTTTCGGCACGGTCGAGCTTGATCACCTAAGCAGTACGCGAGCAAATGCTGCGCACCTACTTCCTTATCACCTTTCCCGGCTTGGCAGGTGAAAGTCCGGTTTCTATGTGCGGAGTACTGCCTAAAATACACAAGCTCTCTGCTTCTGCTGCGTGTCAACTCCGCGCAGTTCCAATCTTCTTTGGCTGACCACGGATTTGTTCACTGCTCCTGTTTGCCTGCTGGCTGCATTTTCCTTACCGAGCCAAGGTCGACACGCAATCCTCTGCATCCGCCTCCAGTTGGGCAGCCTCCGAGGACAAACGATCGAGATCTACATGTATGCATGCACGCATGCATGCATACGTATGTGTGTGTGTGTGTGTGCGCATGTATGTGTATGCCTGTGTGTATGTGTGTATATATATATATATATTCATGTAATTATTTTTGTGCAGCACACAGAAAATATAGACTTACGCTTATGTTTCTGTATATCTTCTATTCTACTGCGTGATCTTCGAAACGAGCGTCTGGCCTTGCGCTGGGCAGCAGCAAGCTGGGCCTGAACGACATCCGATCAGCTGCCAGGTGTTCACTGCACTTCCGAATTTCGAACTCAGACGCAGCCCCGTCCTCCAGGGAGGCTACGTTGTCCATCACCAGCTTCAACTCAGCCTGCTCGGTTCTTCTCTCGTCGACTCACACACGCTTCTCAAACCGTTAGAGCCCATGCTGGGCAAATTGAGCGGGCAAGATTACATGAAGCTTTCATGGATGCAAGGAGTTCGGCATGCATCCGGCGCAGGAGGCACGCTGTGGTGACTGCGGCATCAGGGCAGAAGTTGCATTCTAGGCCTTCCCAAGCGGGCAATCTCGGTCGTCTCGGAAGGGAAGTGACTTCCCCGAACGGAAAGCGGTCAAGGATGTATCTTCCCATCGATGCGCTTTGCGAAGCTCTTCTGCTGCGACGAACCAGCCGAACAGGCGGATCTAGACACCCGCCGCGGAGTCGCGCTTGTGAAGACCCTCAGAAAGACCGTCGTCTCCTCGTCTCCTACAAATCCACCGGAGCTGGCCTGCGGAAGCCTCGATGAGCCTCGTGTTCTCAGACTTCTGTCCGAATCTTTCCGATCTGATCGCCCCGACCCAGTTTCAAGAGAATTCGGAGATGCTCGAAGAGTTTTTGAGCAGATTTCCATGCACTGCTGCGCCAGTCCTTGAACCACCAGAACACAGATTCCTCCCGCCACCGATCATGGCCTTGAACGAAGCAGGTCCTTCCAGACTCGTCATCCAAGCTGCGCAAAGCCGAGCAAGAATACAGGATGTCCCAGAGGCTTACGTTGCAGCGTCCACGGAGGAGCGTCTTCCCTGCACACGCCTTCTGGATCATGGGTGTAATTGTGGGAAGCTCTTCAAAGATCAGTCCTCCAGCTCCCAGCTCACAGGAAACTGCGTGAGCAGCGGCGATTCCAGATAGGAACGCCCCGGTAACGGTTCCGACGTTGTGAGACACGTAGTCGCCTGCGAAGAAGAGCCTTTTCATGATGGGCTCTCCTGCCCGGCGAGCAGCTGGCCTGCCACTTGAGCCTTTCTGCCAGAATGGAAGGCCCCAAGGCCGCAGGACATGGGAGCTCTTCAGCTCTGGCAAGTTCCCAAACATCTCCTGCAAGCGGCCCAGCAGGAATTGCACCACGGCGTCGTTGGATTGATTGCAAAGCCACCCGGCCAGGCGCCCATCTGCTTCGGCCACGAGGGCAGGTGGATACGTGCCGGAGACGGGCGCAGTGAACTCAATTGAGCACAAGTCCACGTCTTGGAGAAAGCTGCTGGTGCAATTCGTAACGAAGTCCATGAAGAACTCTACATCCGAAGGCCAAAAGTGCCGCTCGAACTCCAATGCCACTCGGATAGCACGACCCAAACCCAGCTCCTTCCAAGCCTTTCTCTTCCAGTCAGGCAGCGGCGCGACTTCGACTTGACCCTCCCGCAACTCTCCTAAAGGCACCCCAAAGACCGCAACCCGCCCCAAGAAGTCCTTGAAGCCTTCACCTTGGACATGAACCAGCTCCGAGTCTGAGTCAAACCGCACTGACTTCACATGATGATTCGTTCTCATGTTCTGGAAATTTGGATCTAGGATCTGCTGAACGATGCACTCCATCCCCTCTACAACTCGCCAGTCGCTCCCAACTCCATCAACGCTGTCATACTCGCAGTGCCTCCCAGCTGAAAGCTCGTGCAGAGGAGCAGTCCAGTCTTCAACTATCTCTCCGAAAAGGATTGCCGCAAACGCAGCTTCTTGCTCAGGTGAAAGCTCAAGTGACTTCTGCTCGAAGATGCGTTCAAAGACATGCAGGAGACTGTCATCCTTTCTCCCAACACTCTTCCACTGATTGTACCCAGCTTCGATGTCGTCCAGCAGGCCGAACATCTCTGCTACCACGGTTTGAGGTACTTCTTTCCCAGCGTGGTAAACGTTCATGTTCAGGTTTCGGGTCCGCACCATGCTGCAGTTGCCTTGTGTGGCTAAGTGCGTAAGCGGGTTTGCTGTACCGTAATGGATCCATGCTGGACCTAGGTCCACCCCGTACCGACCGTATTTCAGCGTTCGGCTGCGCCCGCCAATTCGTTCTGACTTGTCGAGCAACAGAACCGACGAAACGTTCGCCTGCAGCAGATGCCTCACCGTGGAAAGGCCTGCTGGGCCGGCCCCAATCACTATGACATCAAAGATCTCCTTTTGATCTGCTAAGGCCAGGGTTAACAGGCATTGAGTCACGAGAACCACAGCCAAGGACTTCCAAATCGCAAGGATCAACGGAGGGATCGGCATCTGCTCTTGAGCCGCATTGCACGCTGCAGGAACATGGACCAACGGGTTCTCTCCAGCACCCTCATCTAGGCCAGCGTTGAGGCTGATTAACCCTATCTGAACCTATCTAAAATCGACATGCAAATCGCCTTCTTGATGGCCAGCTTCTCTTCAGCAGCTGCCAGTGAGTCTTCTGCGACCTTTAGCTTCGCCTGTTCATGGTGCGAATGTGGACCAAACCGGACACATCTTCACAGGGAATAGCTTCACGTGTTACGTAATAACGATGAAGTAAACCCAAAGTCAGATAGCAATAATGGCCGGCATGTCCTCTTCAGCACAGCACTGCCTGTCACTGCATGTCCCGAAACTCGCCGGGCCTTCTTCGGTTCGATTTCCCGAGAGACGCGCCCATAGACGTCCATAGCCCGCACCCACATGCCTCCCATGGCTCATGTCGCGTTGCTTGGGTGACGATCTGAAGACGTCAGATGAATTCTGGGTTGCTCTGGTCTCATATCATCTCTTCTTGCAAAGGCAACAAGCAGAGGGTCCAAAACGTCCTCAGGCCGCCATAGGTACGAAAGTGTGGGAAAGCCCACATTCACTCTTGATACACGCCAGCGAAGACAGGAACAGCCTTTCCACCACAGCTCAATTCAGGGATGAGAATGAGAAGGCATTGAAAGGCCGTACTCCTCATAGAAACGTCCAAAGACACGGTCGTACCATGATACCATGCCTTTCGCAGATTCTTACTGGCCGGGCAGCACCCGAAATTGGTCCAGACAAGGAGGGTGCCCGACCTCACCGCCCCACACCACCTTCTGCCCTGATATGTCCTGATTATGCATTCCGAAACAACCAACCAGGCCGTCTGCGATTGACATGCAGGACGTCCCAGCCAAAGCAGCTTTGGCTGGCGTATTCGGGGTTCCCTAAAGGTGGCTGCTTCGGCGTTTTGGTCGCCACTGCCACACTATGTGGAGTACTAAGGTGTAATCTTACTATGATTAAGAAAGCGTCGGGATCGGCCCTGCCGATTATGTGGCCTGGTGTGTATGTCCCATATTCAGCCTTCAGCATTCAAGCCAAGCACACTTGATCAACCCTCCACGAAGCCAGCCCAGGTTGCCGAGAAATCTCCACCATTCTCCATCCGACAGAGTTCGGGGGTGACGTTGGCCCTTCCATTGCTCTCTCCCTAACTACCCTCCCCCATTCAAGCAGCCTCAGGATTCTTCCAACAAATTCTGTCTCGAAAACCTGCTATATAGCTCCTGACAGTACTCGTCTAGCTGTCACAAGGAGTTTTGCGGCAGCGGCAACAGTCTTGGCGTCTACCCCGCAAAGTGTGGGAAGGGTTTCACTCATAGCCAAGCACTGGGAAGTTGAAAGCAGCTAACCTTTTCAGCCGAGACACAGAGTGACATGGCGGCAGAAGACACACTTTTCACCTGGCCAGGATTACATACATGGTGTCGCCGCCAGATGGACGGGTTATGAATGCGCAGTGTCTGCAGCGCATAGCACAAGCCTCAGTAGTAATCAAGTCACAACGAGTAGTGCTCACCGGGTACGGCATTGCATCTGCCGACAATACCTAACGAGGAATAGATGACGAGCAACACCTGCTACACTGACTAGGCATGGGAAACCCTACAGAAAAGAATCCCACAGTAATGACCTGTTTAAAGCATGCCACAGTGGAGGTTCATGAGACAAGGTCCAACCAGACCCGTCCAAGCCTTCTCGGCCACGAAGTCTTCCCTGACACACATAGGCATGTTCGCGCATCAGCTTCCTGCAGTCAGAGCCACCTCTTGATGTACTTCTGCAGCTTTTGGGTCAACTTGGCGTTGTTGGCCAACGCATCCTCCGGCTGACAGGCGCGCCATCAAACTGCGTTACTAAGCGTTCCCATCGTTGTCATGATGCAACAAGCTCAACGACCGACCCCCCACGTTGGAAATGATACGGCAGCAAGACTCCGAAGCTCACAACGATTGGACCAACCGGACGGTGATCTTCACTGGACTTTGCAGAGGCCCAATCTCAACAAGTGCTCTCTCTGATCCTTGTCGTAGGTCTTCAGATTGTCCAGGAACTTCGTGTCGTTCATGAGCCTGCTCGTTGTGGTGGTCTTACCGGCTCCATGCTCTGCAGCAGGAGGGGTAAAATCTGCCGTGTCAATGCCAAGTGGCTTCTTGGCATCGTCCCAGCTCTCTTTCTGGCCTTATCGGGACTGAATAATTACTCGCTTCGAACTTGTGCGCCTAAAACCGATGGTCACACGGAACATGCCGAATTTCCCAGTGAAGTGTGTAATTCGGCAACTGGCTCTTTCATCTTTTGCGGAAGCAGAACTGGTAGAAACATGCAGTTCCAAGATTCAGGCCCATCAACAGACACACCGCACTCAAGACGACCTCCACAGGTTGACACTCACTTCGGGCATCATGCAGAAAGGCCTGGAGACACACAGTCAGTATCTGCGTCAATACGGATGCCTCTACTAGTGGCGGAGGCTTGGCAAACGACTTGACCTCTTGAATGTCCTGAAACGGAGCAGCTCTCATCGCCCTGCATCTCTACCCAAACAAGCAAATTCACGGTCCTTTTTGTCGAGGGAATCAAGCGATTTGATTGCCGCATAATACTCGGGCAATGCCTGCATCAAGGTGCTCTGAGAAACCCGCCGACGAGTCGTCGATGAGTGTTGACATTGGGTGTGCACCTCGTCGAGGTCTTTCTGGCAGTCGGCCTTTATGCCATTGGCCTGTCAGAACCGCCAAGCGTTTGGACGAGTCGTCTGTTGACTTTAGCCCCTTGCCTCTGCTGCAGCTTCCGAGGCGGCTTTCTCGTCAACGGCACATGCCTGTAGCAGCTGGATGATCTTTTCGACAGCCGAGCACCGGACGGCAGTTGTGGAGATTCCGTGGCACCCCCAACAACGAAGTTCGCAACACAGGTGGCGCTTCATCCACCATCGCCGCAAGCCCCAATCACGTGATGGCCCATAAGCCCAACCTTTCACGGTCTTCACTGTCCATAGCCAGTAAGACGGAACGAGTCCGCATTGCCGACCCCAACACATGTCGCAGGTTGAGCAGGCAGGGAAGAAGTGCCGACCGGCGACGGGAGTTGAATAGACGGCGCTGCAGAACTTAACGAGAACAAAAGACAAAGGCACGGCTGGAGAGGGGCAAACTTCGAGGACAGGCCAATGGTACGACGCAAGTTTCCAGCGCGTCGCTGGCTTGTAGGCAATGCAAGGGAGATACCGCATCTGCGCTAAGTCTGCGATAGGGACAATGCGCCGTGTTCGTCACCATGCTCTTTCACTTGCTTGTTTGGGTCCAGAGCCGTGACTGTGCATGGCGGTACATGCTTGCAGCAATACATGTCAGCAGTTTCCAGCCTCGCTCTTCTCTTTTGCAATTGCCTGATCTGCTTGAACCTGCGAGTCAGGAGGACCGGTGTGCCAAGAACATGTCTGACGTGCAGAAAGTCCTACGACGCGAGCTGTGTAGGGGGTGATGCTACAGCTTTTGCCTTCACCATGAGCTCTGCAGTATCTTTCTTCGCCTGCTCGATCCTCGGATGGTTCCAGAGCTCAGCTTTAAGTTCACCACAAGCAAGTGGATGAGGCTGGGGAGGCGCGTGCCAGTATGTGTGCTGCAGTTTCAACAGATTCAGCTCAGTGGCGTAGGCTGCATCTTGGCCAAGGATGCCTGATGCGTCAGCTCGGAGGGATATGTTAGTGTATTTGTATATTATACACATCATATCTTAGATTTTGGCATATCTCGAAACTATATCTCATATGTTTGTACATTATCTCTCGTATTACATCTCAAGGCATGTTTGTGCTGTGTCTGACAGCTGGGCTTTGCCTTCAGATCGTCGACAACAGACTTGGTCTCGTTCAGCGTCTTGGAGCCAATGGTGTAGCGCTCCAGCTTCGTGGTCAGCTCCCCACGCCTGCACAAGTCGGAGCGATTTCACTTTAGGGCTTAGGGTTGAGAGTTCGTGCACTGACACGCTAAAGGGCAATGCAGCGGCGCAGGGCCCAGGCTTCTTGCCCACTAGGTCTGTGAAGAGGCCAATGAGCTCCAAGTAGGAAGTTGGAGTCATGTATGTTCTTCTTCGCAGGCCTCGCTGCTTGCAATATTCTGTGGAATCTTGCCGAAGCCCTTCGATCAACACTGCCTGACCCTGGCAAAGGCTCGCACTTTCGAAGAAGTCCTCCGCGGCATCTTTCGAAGTGCTGTGCATGTACCTGGTTGAGCAGAAGGGAAGAAGAAATGCTGCGCTTGCCAGTAGCGCTGCAGGTAGGGCACTGCGAGACTTTCGAGAGCTGGTCCACCAGAGACTCCAGGCCTGGAACAAACGAGAAGTGGATCAAGTAGTAGAGTCCAGTAGAGCTGAGAGATCTTGAAAACGGACTGGGTGCATGGACCCAGCTCTTTCGGAGCTTGCGAATAGTAGCGAACGGCCACCTTATTTCCAGGCAACGTGTCATGGTGCATCGGAATACTTGGTTTTCCTGTAGCGGTGCATAGCACTGAAGTTAACACAAGACTCCAGCTTGCAAGAGTCGGGCAAATGTGACGGGTGGACGATGTCAACTGACATATGATGTGTGTAGAAGCAAAAAACTCTGGTTGTGTCCGGCACACGGCACTTGAAGCAGCTGCCAACATCTGCTGCCACATCTTCATGCAATTGTACATTACATGTCTTTGGCATTGGATGCGTTCGTCTGAGCCGTGGGCGGAATACAATGCATCAGCAGGCCATGGACCTTCAGCTCTGCGAAGCTGAGAAGTCAGTCAGCTGAAGTCTGGGTATGTCTGAACCCTAAACCCTGAACCCTAAACCGTGCCATGGCACCACCCGACTGTCCGCTTGATGCAGTACGCCAGGAGTCTGAGGCCGACGGCTGAACCAGTCGATCGTCGCACAGTTGATGATGGATGGAAATTGTCGGCCTGCAGTCGGAATGTAGGATGCGATTTGACTAGCTGCCTAGCTCTAAGCACAAACAACTTGTTGGAAAGTTCTTGAAAAGATGCCGACGACTTACATGCCGCTTGCAGGGTAAGGACCTTACGTATTCCTGAAGCGAGCGGGTCCAGAAACAACCGGGATCGATGACCCATTGCTTTGAGGGGATTTCGGGTCTATTTGAGTCTTACGATTGCGACATAGCGACTAACGTCTCGCTCATGAACCATGAACATTCAGTTTGTTTTGCGTGTGCAGGCAGCACAGGCATGCCGGATTTTTCAATCCCTGCAGATTTGATTTCGGATCTCACCAAGAGCATTCTGAACCGCAAGCGTATCTTTAGCCGAGCCTACAGAGTAGTGCTTTCTGATTGTGTGTTCGCACGGTTCTGGCGGATCATTCGCTTTAGACACTTCGGAGAAGGGCTGAACGGAGCTTTATTGAGTTTCTCGGCAACACTGATGAGTGCTTCATCAGGTCGACACGTTCAGGCCACCCTCTGAGTACTTCTTGTTGCACGGGTCACCATCCTCTGACGGCCGGTGGATGCAGCAACCAATGTCGTCAATGATTGATTGACCATGTACTTCTGCTTCGAGTATCCTGGGCTCCTGCACCACTTACTCAGCGGTGTCCCGCTAGCAACTAGTAACAGTGCAGAAGGCCAACAACCGAAGCTTCACCACCATTCAATGAAGCCTCAACGGACTGCATGTGCATTCGTTTCGTTCCGTTCCGCATTTCTCGACTAGATGCACAGGCCGTACCCTTGTTGCATGTTCTCGTCGTTTCCGTTTGCGTCAGGCATTCTGAATCCGTGGTGCTTTCTTGTAAATGCCTTGAGCTCCTGTTTGTTCGATGCCTGTGCTAGTTTCGATACGAATCTGAGTCGCCCGCATCGTGCTCGGAAGCCTTCACCAATCGGCGAGAACGCCAAGACCTCAGTCTCCCACATCTGCACAATCAGAACTTGCGTGTGCCCGGATGCGTGCATCGCTGCACATGAGGCTCGCGCGATGTGCAAGTTCTCCCGAATAACCTGTGCATGGCAAGAACTGGCAGAATGCCTGCTTGACAGGCATGGTCACTCACGGCATGAAAAATGTTGAAACATCACTCACAACTCTGCCACTCGTCCACATGTGCAGGACTCGTGCCTGCACGAAATACTGCCAAATTGCATCTCGCGTCTCTGGCTTCCCTGCGGCCTTCGGCACAGTGATCACGGGACAACATGTAGCGAGCACTTCCAATGCAAGCGGGCCTTGGCCAAAGGCCGCCTGGGCTGCTCAAATCATCGCCACAGGTGAGTCTAGGCAAGCCCGCTCTCTGGTGCCCTTCCGGCAAGTTGCATCAGACCAATCACACCCTCCAGCTCATCGGGTGCAAAGAGGTTGGGCACCTCAGTTGCACCCAGCAATGCAGATAATTGCACCGTCGAAGAAACCACCACACCTCACCAGTGTTCAAGATGTTGTTGATGTCTTCCAAGAACGACCTGAGTCTCGGAGGAATGTGCGGAAACAGACGCAAAAACCACGAGCTGCTTTGTCGCTTGTTGCCCTTGAAGCATGCTTTGGTTCAGAGAGTGGACTCTTTCTGCCACCAGACCCATGGAAGCATTCTCTGGTACGTGTGGCTCTTCTCCAGGCTCTGTCAGAACACTTATCCGCTGTACACATCGGGCATTTGTATATGAACGCGTATGTCTGTGTATGTGTGTGTGTGCATGCATGTGCATGTTTAAGTTTTGCATGTTTGCCTGTACCAGTAGAACTGCTTTACGCACACACAGATAGACATTGCGCTGACAATTCGTAGGAACATGTTTTCTCGTATGTACGCATATACTTAAGTATGCAACGCACGAAGCCTGCAGGGACAAATATAGAGATGGACATACACGTAAGCACATGCCGGTGCATGTAGAAGCACTCAAGCCGGCGTGGTCCCATCCTTCAGAACTGACACATGCAGACGCAGGCAGATACAGCTTCTGAACACAACCAAAAAGGTACGTCCAGAAACAACCATGTGCATGTACTCGTTTCATGAAATTGTGTGTGTGTGTTCAGGCATACAGCTTTCTACATCTGCATGTATGTGTGCGAATACTTGTGCATATACGTACATAGCTGTGTGCATGTTTGAACATATATATGTATATATTATCATTATACATAAACCCGTGCCTACATGCATGTACACGCTTCCAGAAACAAAAAACAAGCCGGTAACAACATGTGCGCATAGGTCATCTCATAAAGACTAACATGTTCAAGCATGCAGAGATGCAACGGCTTTCTGCATGCTCATGCAGATTGACATCTTCATACGTACATGTCTACAGCATCACACCGGACATCCCTGGTGGACATCCCTGGTAACTTTCACACAATGCTCACGACAGGCCATGGACGGCTCAGGTGATCTGGATCGGCAGCCGGGCCCGATGGCTGGGGTTTCTACAGAAGAACATGAAATCACCGGGGTGTCTCTGCAGGTTGCAACGAAGGCTTGGTGCCAGCACTGCAGTTTCAATACAAGCTGTGATCATGCTCATGCAGGTATGATTCGTAGGATGTCTTGGCACTCTCTGGTCGTGTTTCTGTCTGCATGGCTGGTGGTCATTGGTACCAGTAAGTCATCCGTGGTTTCGACAACCTGATGCACTGATCGCCTCCGCAAGTATGGGAATGCAGAATCAGTTGTCTACGTTCAGGATCAACCCTTTAGCTTCATAGAAGCTCTCCGGGAAGTAGAACACCAGTTGCAAGCCAGAAATACCGGAACTCCGAGGGACTGGCTCCTTGACAATCTGCGTGTCCGAGAAGAGGAAGACAACACCCTTGCCTCCAATCATCTCTGATCTTTCTCTCGGTCGTGCGGAGAATCACCGCTTCACCAAGGTTAGGCTTGCGTGTGCTATGTTTGTAGATGTGCCGGCGCAAATCAGACCTTGAAACATTTGAGTACATGTACTCACGGCACGGAGGAAGATCATGTTGCAGATCCATACAGCAAGATGAGCTATCGTGGTCACGGAGCAAGGGCTGGAGCATGAGGAGTTGGAAATGCATCGGTAGTTGCAGCGGTCGTGCTCTACCCGACAAGGACAAGAATGTCAAATCGCGGACTGGCAACGACAAGGCTGGCGCAAAGTTGCCGACACCCTGTGTACTCAATCATGTGTGTTAGCATCCTGTCAAAGCAAAGCCTCCTCCTTTCGCAACGCCGTTCATGATGTTCTTCAAGTCTTCCTTGAAATCGTTGGCACCTGAGTGGTACACCGCATCAACAGAAGACTACGCGCAATACATGCACTGAGCATCACGCCATACGTCCGTGTAATCTCAATAGAGAAACACTGGAAGTCTGCCATGTGAGCAGCAATGCGGGCTATGGACTTCCGCCCAACGCCACTCACTCCGACCTTCAGAGGAAGTTTACGTCTACAAACGGATGGAAAACCAACTGTGCAGCACTAGTTTTCGAGGACTTGGGATGCTGCCATCAGCAAGTTTCCACCTGCCGTGGAACCGACAGTTGGCACAGTGTGGTCAGCGGTTACATCGTCAAAGGAAGTGCTCTCTCCTCTCCCCGTCTCACGCAGCAACTACCCAGTGCAGTCATGCTACGAGGCTGTCGGATGGTTCTTGTTGCCCTCGCCAGATGCATGCCTGGAGAATGGGCAAAAAGGAGCAACGGCACTGAATGGCTGGCCTGGCTCACTAAATGCCGGACATGCATCGCGGAAGAAGACGATGTTCATCCTGGGGCCGACTCGTCGCACCAGCCAAGCGCAGTGTCAAGACAAAGCCCATGCCGAGAAGCTTGGTTGGCATGAGATTGTTGTAGTCGTCCAGCATCTCTTGGAATATACTCACGCATTTCTCTTCACTGTCTGCCTTCTGGTAGGGGTTCACATCCTTGGACGGAGGCAACTGTTGCAGCAACATGTCAAAGCCACCGAGCGAGAGAGAGAGAGAGAGTGAGAGATTGAGACTATCTGCGAACCGACTGCGGGCAACAGAAGGCAGCGCAGCCTTTTGTCGCGGGCTGCAGTGTGCAGGAGAGGACAACTAGTGTCTTGCAGAATGCAGTGCGCCAATTGCATCCTGCGCTGGCAACAAGGGTCAACCGATGGTGGGGGCACTCAAATGGGTAGTTATAAATGGGCTTATAAGTCCCCTAATATGGGTTATAAGTACAGCTACCCTACTTATAACCCTACGTATAACAAGCTTCGATTACCTAGCCGACTCCCCCAAACAGCTGGAAGCGGCGTTCGGTGGACCCTCTGCCGAAAATGTTCTTCAAAACCTTTGACACCTCTTGGGCTGTACAATGGGTCAGAAAATTGATAAGAGTCGATGAAGATCACCTGCAACTACGACCTTTTTGGTCCGTGTTGCAGATTGGCCCGATCCAGAAGCCACTGCACAGGATCTTCTGTACTGGACGGAGCNGGGTCAGAAAATTGATAAGAGTCGATGAAGATCACCTGCAACTACGACCTTTTTGGTCCGTGTTGCAGATTGGCCCGATCCAGAAGCCACTGCACAGGATCTTCTGTACTGGACGGAGCATTTCGAGCCTACGGCTCAAAGACGAATTGCGGTGTCGGGCTACTGTCAGTTTGACATCCCGAAATGCCAGGTTTCAGTGACACTGACACCGTCCCGGGGCAACCTTAAATAGCCCCGCCACTAGTCCGAATTCCCACCGTCGGCATGCACAAACCGTGGCCAGCACAGAGCCCTCATACAGCCGCGAGCTTGGCCGGGATCTCCGTGTACTCGGCGATGATCTCCCGAAGGCGATCGCCAGTCATGGTCTCCTTCTCTGTCAGCTCGTCGGCAACGAAATCCAGGCACGCGCGGTTGGTCATCAGGATGTTCAGTGCGTTGAGGTAGCAATCATCCGAGATGTTCTTGATGGCCTGGTCGATCTTCTCGCTGAGCTGCTCCGAGTAGTCGGGGCCCATGAAGCCGCCGTCATCGATGGCCAGCGAGCCGACCTCGGACATGCCAAACTGCGTGACCATTGCCCGGGCCATGCGCTCCACCTGCTGGAGGTCGCCGCCCGCACCCGTGGTCACTTGGCTGCTTCCGAAGACCAGCTGTTCGGCGGCCCGTCCACCCAGGGCGCCGGCAATACGGGCCTTCAGCATGGCGGCAGAGATGAGGCTCTGGTCCTCGCCGGGTGTGAACCACGTGAGGCCCTTGGCCTGCCCACGCGGGATCAAGGTCACCTTGTTGACTGGATCATGGTACGGAAGCAGGGTTCCGACGATGGCATGTCCTGCCTCGTGGTATGCAATAAGCTTCTTGGCCGCGTTGTCCTGCAGTGCACGTCCCTCGAGGCCGGCGATGACGCGGTCGGTGGCATCGTTGATCTCATCCATGCTGATGGCCTTCTTGTTGCGCCGGGCTGCAAGGATGGCCGACTCGTTCATCAGATTCTCCAGGTCAGCACCAGAGAAGCCGGCGGTGCGCTTGGCAATGTCCATGAGGGTGATCTCTCCGTCGAGCTTCTTGTTCTTCACATGGACCTCAAGGATCTGAGCACGGCCCTTGACATCCGGGAGACCGACCTGCACACGGCGATCGAAACGGCCAGGACGCAACAAGGCGTTGTCCAGGATGTCGGACCTGTTCGTGGCCGCGACCACGATCACACCGCTGTTGCCCTCGAAGCCGTCCATCTCCGTGAGGATCTGATTCAGTGTCTGCTCACGCTCGTCGTTGCCGCCACCCATGCCGGCCCCACGCTGGCGACCGATTGCATCAATCTCATCGATGAACACGATGCATGGAGCCTTCTCCTTGGCCTGCTTGAAGATGTCTCGCACACGGGAGGCGCCCACACCAACGAAAAGCTCGATAAACTCCGAGGCGGACGACTGAATGAAGGGCACGCCGGACTCACCTGCCAATGCCTTTGCCATCAGCGTCTTGCCCGTTCCGGGGGGTCCTGTCAACAGCACCCCGCGAGGGATCTTTGCCCCGACCTTTACGAACCTCTCGGGTGCCTTCAAGAAGTCCACAATCTCCATAAGCTCTTCCTTCGCCTCGTCGATGCCAGCCACGTCTTCGAACTTCACGCCGGTTTCAGGCGTGATCATGATCTTAGCCTGGCCTTGGTTGCCGAAGCCTGGGATGCCGCCACCGCCACCGGGGGCACGAGAGCGCAGGAACAGCAGGCCTGCGATGAGCAGCAGTGGGAGGGCAACATCCCCCAGGACGTTGAACAAAGGATTTGGCTTCTCCGGCTGATGGACCTCAATGGAGATACCCTTGGCTGTCAGCTTCTCGATAAGGCCTGTGGTGGCTCCGGGAAGATCGCAAACAAGCTGCTGCTCACGGCCACCCACAGATACGGTGGCGACAGCTGTGCGGCCAAGGTCGTAGAAGTCCACGCGCTTCACAGAACCCTCATCCACGAATTCGAGGAGACGAGAGTAGGTCACACGCCCGCTGACGCGGGCGAAGCCCCCTCCACCCGGCTGCTGCATCTGCATCTGCGGCGTGCCCATGGACTGCAGTGCTGGCACATCGTCAGCCTTGGCTGCCAACGGTGCCGCGGTGGCAGCGAGAGCCGCCAGGACCTGCACAGCAGCGTGCTTCACAACGGTGTCGGGCAGCGCAGCGCCGGTGGAGACCTCGCCGGCCATGTCCTTCACTCGGCGCAGGACCTCCTCGCTGGTGGACTCCCGGCTCTCAGCCTCAGGCGTTGCCAGCCCAAGCCTTGCAACAGCGCTGCGAGCGGCCTTGCCACCCTGTGGCGAAGCACGCGTCGAGCCGCAGAAACCGCGGCGAGGGCAGTCGGCGCAAGCAAACATCATCGGCTTGTCAGGATGCAGGCACTGTGTCTTGCGAGGCATGGAGACCTCGGCGGTTGTCTCGACCACCTCACCTGTGTAGGCGGCAACTGCCATCTTCGTGTTGCCCATGACGAGCTTTCCTTCGGCAGCTGCTTTGTTGATCAGCTTCATCAGCTGCTCGCCGGAGACCTTTTCCTCCGCCATGAGCTGCTTGGCAAGCTCATCCAGGAGATACATATTGTCGCGCAGGAGCTTCATGCCACGCTGATACTGCTCGTCCACAATACGCTTGACCTCGGCGTCCACCTTCTGCTTCAGTGCTTGAGACATGGGAGGAGCACCCTGGCCCATGAAGTCGCGGCCCATGAAAGGTCCACCGCCCTGCTGTCCTCCGAGGAGCCGCTGGCCAATCTCCGGGGACATGCCCAGCGACATGACCATCTGCTTCGCTACTTGCGTACACTGCTGGAAGTCGTTCGACGCCCCCGTGGTCACGTTGTCCCTGCCGTTGATGATCTCCTCGGCCAGGCGCCCGCCCAGCGCCACGCACATCCGATTCTCCAGGAACTCCTTCGAGTAGAGACCGGAATTGAGCCTTTCCTCTGAGGGCATGAAGATCGTGACGCCGCCAGCAGGCCCACGAGGAACAATGCTGATCTTCGCCACGACGTCATAGTCGTTCATCAGTGCGCCCAGGATGGCATGACCGGCCTCGTGGTATGCCACCAACCTCTTCTTCTGCTCGGACATGACGGCATCCTTCTTCTCCAAGCCAATAGCAATGCGCTCCAGTGCATTGAAGATGTCGTCAGACTCGATCTCCGCCTTGTTCTGGCGTGCCGCGACGATGGCACCTTCGTTCAGCAGGTTGGCGAGGTCCGCGCCAGACATGCCGGGTGTCTGCCGGGCAATGGCTGCGAGGTCAACGCCAGGTGCCAGGTTCTTGCCCTTGGCGTGGACCTTCAAGATTTCGGAGCGGCCCTGGACGTCGGGAGGATCCACCTGAATTTGGCGATCGAAGCGTCCTGGCCGCACCAAGGCTTGGTCCAGGATGTCGGCTCGGTTCGTGGCCGCAATTACCACGACGCCCTTGTTCGCTTCGAAGCCATCCATCTCCGTGAGCAGCTGGTTCACTGTCTGCTCTCGCTCGTCGTTGCCCTGGCCGAAGCCGGCACTGCGCTGGCGGCCCACCGCATCAATCTCGTCGATGAAGATGATGCAGGGGGCTGACTTCTTCGCCTGCTCGAAGAGGTCACGCACTCGCGAGGCGCCAATGCCAGCGAAGATCTCAACGAACTCCGATGCCGAGATGCTGAAGAAGGGAACGCCCGCCTCACCGGCCACTGCCTTTGCAAGCAACGTTTTTCCGGTACCCGGTGGCCCAACCAAGAGGGCACCCTTGGGGATCTTGGCGCCGAGTTCGGAGTAGCGCGAGGTGTTCTTCAGGAAATCGACGACCTCCACAAGCTCCTGCTTGGCCCCATCGCATCCCGCGACGTCTGCGAATTTCACTTTGGTGTCCCCATCCTTGATGATCCGAGCCTTGGACTTGCCGAGCTCAAACGGGTTTCCGCCCGGGCCGCCAGGTCCTGCGGGTCCTCCCATGCCAGCGCCTCCGAAGAGAACAAGAAGTCCTGCGATCAGCCAGGCGATGGGGCCAGCAAAGCGTGCCAGGAAGTCCAAGGGCCCACCGCTGTTGGCTCCGGGGGTTTGCATGACCACATCCACCTTCTTCTCCGCAAGACTGTTGAACAACTGGTCCTGAATCTGTCCATTGGGGATCAAGTTCACCTCGTGACGAGCGCCATCCTTGGTGGTGTACTGGGCGGAAAGCTGGTTATCCTGGACACGCACCATCTCAACGTCACCGCGGTTCACGGACTCCATGAAATCGGAATAGTTGACGGCATCCGCCGCGACGGCCGGCTGCAGGCTGGCGCTGTAAGTCAGAAGAAGCGATGCGGCAGCGCCGGCCGCCCAGCGAAGCTGCTTCTCGGCGCCTCCCCGCAGCGACTCGCCGGCATCTGCAACCTTCACGAAGGCCTGGACAGCTGGGGCCGAGAGCACAGCACCTCGGCGGAGCTCGTTAGCAGCAAAAGCCTGAAGCTGCTGCACGAGGAGAGCCACCTGCTGTGGTTCGGGCTGCCGCAGAAGTTGCTCAGCCAAGGCCACGAGCTCCGCGAGGCCTTCGGGACCCTGCCGATCGTCTTCGCTGGAGCGCACAGCCACAGCCACTGTCGCCTTGCGCTTGGCCGGCCCGCGCTTGGCTGTACGGCGGGGCCCCAGAGCAGCGACCGCACCCATGCCCATGGCGCTGGCACCTGCTGCTGCCATGTTCAGGTTCCTGGCCTGGTCACCAGCCGAAGCTGTGCTGACCTGGTGCGTCTGCAGTTGCATCTGACGGGGGACATCCTGTCCTGGAGCAAGGAAGCTGGGGGCTGCCAGCAGCGCGGCAGCAGCCACAGCGCCACCTACCGCCACACGGCCTTTTGACCGAGCCATCTTGCTGACAACCGCCATGTCGCAGCGTCCGAAAGTTGGGCTTCGTGCTGATGGAAAGACTTCTGGGTTTCGACTCCTGTCAGAGCCAGAAAAGATTCGCGAATTCAAAGGCATCATCAGCAGGCGCAACCCGACAGCGGGCAACTGTCAGGCGCATCCGAAGACGAAGGCAGTGTAGACTTTTGTCGCGGGCTACAGTGTGCAGGAGAGGAAGACTAGTGTCTTGCAGAACGGAATGCCCAAGTGGCATCCTGCGCTGGCAACAAGGGTCAACCGATCGTGGGGCACTCAAGCTTCGACTGCCTTGCGGACTCTCCTTAGCCTTAGCCCTGGAACCGGAATTCGGTGGACCCTCCGCCGAAAATCTTTGAAACGGACCTCTTGGGCTGTAGAGCGGGTCAGAAAATTGATAAGAGTCGATGAAGATCACCTGCAACTACGACCTTTTTGGTCCGTGTTGCAGATTGGCCCGATCCAGAAGCCACTGCACAGGATCTTCTGTACTGGACGGAGC